>JBDPZO010000002.1:29547176-29577927 GCA_039877585.1 Heterodera filipjevi
TCTAACTAACGCGGCAGTGGCAGCACGGATTCTAGTTGTTAAAAGGGAAAAACAACCTCTGGCTACTTTAAAAATTTGACACAAAAGAAAATCGTAGATTGAATAAAACATCAAAAAGCAGACAAAAATGAATAATAAGAAATAAAATAAGAAATTAATTTTAAAATCTAATACAATTATCCCCTCCCTATTTCGAGTTGTGTTGTTTTTGGTTGAGTCAAGCGCCTTATCGGCACTTACTTTCCAATAAAATAATCTAACGAACTATGTTTTTTTCACCTTAAGCCAATATTTCATTATTTTTTTTTTATTTGCCTTTTTTATTGCCTATTAAAATTAATTTAAAAAAATAGTGTTTTGAAAATAAAAAAATCAAATTAATGTTTCATTTGCTGGCATTTTTCAGATTCCTTTGTCCCTTTACAACGCAATTGGTTACAAAGCGAAAGGGCTTACAAATTCATTGACATGTATTGCGCTGCTTCTCACTGCCCGCATTGAGTTATTTGCGTTTTCTCTGCTTCGATCGTACAGTGAAAAGGCATACTGTCGATCGTTGTACAGTACGAAAGGACACAATTTGTCAGAACGGTACCAAGTACGATAGAGCAGCGAATGACTTAGTTTATTATAAAAAATTCGGCGGCTGTTTCTTCTTGGTCCCTGTTGCCATTAGGATGGATTTGGACAATAGTATTATAATATAAATTGGACCGTAACCCGGTTGCCCTGAAGAAGAAATTTTCAATGAAACTTCGGGACTTGGCCCTAATTTGGTCTAAATTCCCCTATTTTGGTCTTACAGTTGTCCGAAAATGTTCGGATCGGCAAACAGTTGATTCCCACTTTGGTGTTCCATCTGTTCAACAATTTGTCCAGCACTTTTATCAACAATTGGTATTTTTTCGAGTTGCCAGCTGCCAACTATCTTTTGGTCTCCTGTGCCACATTCAGTTCATTTTGCAGCCTAATGATCGAGTATACCATAATTATGTACGTATAATCAAATATAATACAATACATTGGGTGTTTTATAAGCATTTAACATACTATGCCACTCTGACGGACATTAACAAATTAATTTTTCATGAAAAATAGCGATGGTGTTGAGCTTGCAGAAGCGGGTTGCTCTTGTTTTTTTTTTAAATCGTTGTTGTTATTTAAATTGTTCCTACCTTTTACTAAATTTTATTTGAAACAGTAAAGTGAAAAATAAAACATTTTTAAGCTGGATTCAGTACAGGGAATAAAATTAAATCTGAATATTTCAATAATTTATTCGATTAACGCAATAGATACATAATTATTTTAAGTAATTACAATAATTTAATTTATTTGAGGCCATTAATGAGTGTCCACCACTTTGGTTGGTCATTAACGCATTTTCCTCTCTGTTTAGATGCCATCCCTTCCTGAAAAGAGAGTTCGACCAAATACTGAACAGATTCAGTATCACAAGAAAGTCATTACGAGTTGCAGAAAGTGTCATGATGAACAACGGAGATGGCACAAAAATAGCGATGACCGATTTGATCAACGGAGAAGCGATGGTGATCGAACAGAAGCAGGAGACCCACTTTGATATGCTGAGCAAAATGTGGAATTAATGAAGAATAAATCAATTTGAGAGATAATTGACAGCAATTAATCAATCAATGATTCTCATATAAAGTAATTTATTATTGATATTGGTTTATAAAAGAAATAAACGAAGAATGGTTGGATTTTCACAAGTATTTAAGAAAAATTTAATAATCATTTTACTAAGAATTTCGGTTTTAAATTTATTAGAAATTTGTTAAAAAATTAGAACAAATGTTTAAATATGCTTGACCCTATTTCTGGGTTTTTTTAGAAATTGCATTCAAAGTGCCTACAGTGCCGCTTGGATATTTATTGTGATTGTTATTATATTTTCCATAAACTTATTAAATCTAAAGTTTTTTTATGGTTACGGTGATACCGAGGGGTCAACCAGGGTGGCGATAATACCTCCTTTAGGAGGCATTTTCCTCCTTTTTGACCTGGCCGCCTCCTTTTTGCCTCCTTTTTGAGTTTTTCAGAATTTTATAAGGAATTGATAAAAATTTTCTAAAAAGGCCATTTTTAGGCTTAAATCCATTAACAAATCAGACCATAATTGCCAAAATTTTCCCCGGTGGCGCCTATCGACACCACCGCCTCCCGCCCCTGTGAGTTTTAAAAAGTGGCGTTTTTACTGGGGTTTCTTGCTTTTAGAAGAATTTTTTAAAAATGATGATTTTTGACTTCAAATGAAGATTTTCAAAATTTTCATTTGTGAGCCCTGTTCTTAACTCACTTGTGTCGACTAAGCTCAATCCAGGCTTACAAGCTCTTTATCTCCGATCCCGATTTGCTCAATAAAGTGAAAACTAGCGAAAAATATTCTGAATAAAGCCATTTGAACAATTTTTCCTATTTATAAGCATTTTTAAAAAATGCCTCCTTTTTACCTCCTTTTTGGGGGCTGGCGCCTCCTTTTTGGGGGCTGGCGCCTCCTTTTTGATGTACTGAGATCGCCACCCTGGTGTCAACCATAATGGGAAATGAAGTCAAATTCTCTCACATATTTGCCATCTATTTTTTTAATCTCATGCAATTAATGTTTGTTTTATGCTTTAACAAGACTAAAAACCAGCAAATTATCCTGTTTATAATATTAGGTGTGAACATTATCTCGAAACTCTCCATGCCCTTGGCTTTTCGACCCTTTCACTGAATGTGTCGAAACGCACCCAAAAAAGTAAGAACAATGAACCGCTTCCGAATGTATAAAATGTAAAAATGTCCGAGTGTCGAATAGCAGAAGCCCAAATGAATTTGAAAACCCACGCAAACTGAAGAACCACCTCATTTCAGCCTAAATTTAGGCACTGGCTTAAGCTATTCGGTCAAGTGTGTTTGTTTTCTTCAATAGAAGTTAATTTAGCTTTTTGCGAAATTTCTTACTGGACGTTACCAAAATTGTTATTTTTTTTTTTTGCTTTTACAAAATTAAGACAATTTATTTTATCGGAATTTGTAAAAATGGCGGATTTATGAAACGCTCATAAAACGGCTATAGCACTTTGTCGAGCATTTCGGCCCCCGCGTTTCGGCTTGGAGCTTAGGTTGGCTGCTTTTTTGAAGGATCCCTCAGGCTTAATGTAAAAGACAGTTGGCTTTTTTTAACTCAATTTTATTTGCTTAAAATAAAAAGGGAGAATTCTTGAGTAAGCTTTCAAATTGTCACTTCTGCAAATGATCACAAGGATTTTGTTCGTGTTGGGGATTATGGTTCATGTTTTTCTGAACTTGCCGGACGAATGGGCGGCTCTCAAATTGTTTCGCTTACAGGTTGTTCTGTATGGTTTTTGTTATATATGGACAGTATAGTAAATAGGGCGTAGTTGCTATGGATCACCGGCGTTTTGGCCCCGGGGTTGTTTAGGCCCAAAGCCAATAAATTTTCTAAAAAAATTTTATAAACTTAATTATATTTAAAAACTTTGAAAAAAATGCAATTTGCAAACAGGATTTTTAAAGTACAGGCAAGCCAACTGTCTTTTACATTAAGCCTGAGGGATCCTTCAAAAAAGCAGCCAACCTAAGCTCCAAGCCGAAACGCGGGGGCCGAAATGCTCGACAAAGTGCTATAGCCGTTTTATGAGCGTTTCATAAATCCGCCATTTTTACAAATTCCGATAAAATAAATTGTCTTAATTTTGTAAAAGCAAAAAAAAAAAAAATAACAATTTTGGTAACGTCCAGTAAGAAATTTCGCAAAAAGCTAAATTAACTTCTATTGAAGAAAACAAACACACTTGACCGAATAGCTTAAGCCAGTGCCTAAATTTAGGCTGAAATGAGGTGGTTCTTCAGTTTGCGTGGGTTTTCAAATTCATTTGGGCTTCTGCTATTCGACACTCGGACATTTTTACATTTTATACATTCGGAAGCGGTTCATTGTTCTTACTTTTTTGGGTGCGTTTCGACACATTCAGTGAAAGGGTCGAAAAGCCAAGGGCATGGAGAGTTTCGAGATAATGTTCACACCTAATATTATAAACAGGATAATTTGCTGGTTTTTAGTCTTGTTAAAGCATAAAACAAACATTAATTGCATGAGATTAAAAAAATAGATGGCAAATATGTGAGAGAATTTGACTTCATTTCCCATTATGGTTGACACCAGGGTGGCGATCTCAGTACATCAAAAAGGAGGCGCCAGCCCCCAAAAAGGAGGCGCCAGCCCCCAAAAAGGAGGTAAAAAGGAGGCATTTTTTAAAAATGCTTATAAATAGGAAAAATTGTTCAAATGGCTTTATTCAGAATATTTTTCGCTAGTTTTCACTTTATTGAGCAAATCGGGATCGGAGATAAAGAGCTTGTAAGCCTGGATTGAGCTTAGTCGACACAAGTGAGTTAAGAACAGGGCTCACAAATGAAAATTTTGAAAATCTTCATTTGAAGTCAAAAATCATCATTTTTAAAAAATTCTTCTAAAAGCAAGAAACCCCAGTAAAAACGCCACTTTTTAAAACTCACAGGGGCGGGAGGCGGTGGTGTCGATAGGCGCCACCGGGGAAAATTTTGGCAATTATGGTCTGATTTGTTAATGGATTTAAGCCTAAAAATGGCCTTTTTAGAAAATTTTTATCAATTCCTTATAAAATTCTGAAAAACTCAAAAAGGAGGCAAAAAGGAGGCGGCCAGGTCAAAAAGGAGGAAAATGCCTCCTAAAGGAGGTATTATCGCCACCCTGGTTGACCCCTCGGTATCACCGTAACCATAAAAAAACTTTAGATTTAATAAGTTTATGGAAAATATAATAACAATCACAATAAATATCCAAGCGGCACTGTAGGCACTTTGAATGCAATTTCTAAAAAAACCCAGAAATAGGGTCAAGCATATTTAAACATTTGTTCTAATTTTTTAACAAATTTCTAATAAATTTAAAACCGAAATTCTTAGTAAAATGATTATTAAATTTTTCTTAAATACTTGTGAAAATCCAACCATTCTTCGTTTATTTCTTTTATAAACCAATATCAATAATAAATTACTTTATATGAGAATCATTGATTGATTAATTGCTGTCAATTATCTCTCAAATTGATTTATTCTTCATTAATTCCACATTTTGCTCAGCATATCAAAGTGGGTCTCCTGCTTCTGTTCGATCACCATCGCTTCTCCGTTGATCAAATCGGTCATCGCTATTTTTGTGCCATCTCCGTTGTTCATCATGACACTTTCTGCAACTCGTAATGACTTTCTTGTGATACTGAATCTGTTCAGTATTTGGTCGAACTCTCTTTTCAGGAAGGGATGGCATCTAAACAGAGAGGAAAATGCGTTAATGACCAACCAAAGTGGTGGACACTCATTAATGGCCTCAAATAAATTAAATTATTGTAATTACTTAAAATAATTATGTAATGCCAAACAAAAATTAATGGTAGTTGGGCCAAACAAATTCATTTCATCCCACCGCAAAATGATCATTTGAGAGTTCAATTCAAAATATCGAATCCCGATTTCTACAAATTAATCACTCGTAATCCAAACATTTTCGCGGAATTTCCGGACAGAGTTGGGACTAAGAAAAAATTTTATATAATTCATAAAAACCCAATTTAAGAAGCTGACATTGTGCGAAAGGCTCGGGGGATATTGTGCCCCGACTCGAAAATTAGTGCAAAATATTAAACACATGACGAAATGGTGCTCGCCTTTCTCCGCTAACCCATGCGTTGGGTACAAACCTCCAACTACGGTAATTAAGAACATTTCGGCATTTGACACGCTGCATTGTCTACTGCATATTTCAGAATGAACTGAAGTCATTTTTAGTGCCAAAATGGGTCAAAATGCCAACGAAAAGTGTATTGTGTATTTGGAAAGATTTGGGGGGCCAATGATCAAAATGACCCATTGGAAAATGGCAACGATGTTCCATGGAGCAAAGCTGCTGCGCAACATTTATACGATTATTTATATTATTTATTTTTTAATTTTATTAAGAAGATTATGTTGTTTTAACGAATATTTTTAAAATTAAGAATGCGCCAAATGCAAACCCTCCACAAAAGCGGAAAGTCACCGGAACCATGTGTTTAATATTTTGCACTAATTTTCGAGTCGGGGCACAATATCCCCCGAGCCTTTCGCACAATGTCAGCTTCTTAAATTGGGTTTTTATGAATTATATAAAATTTTTTCTTAGTCCCAACTCTGTCCGGAAATTCCGCGAAAATGTTTGGATTACGAGTGATTAATTTGTAGAAATCGGGATTCGATATTTTGAATTGAACTCTCAAATGATCATTTTGCGGTGGGATGAAATGAATTTGTTTGGCCCAACTACCATTAATTTGCTCATGGGCCATGCTCTTCAAAATTGTGCCGATGCCGTCCAACTAAAATTCCAATATACATATATATTTATATAACAATTAATAATAATTATATATAGTTAATAATCTATATGTAACTTATTTTTTATTACTTTGTTATTCCAATCGCCGTTTACAATAGCGCCTTCATTTTTGATCAAACTTTGCTGCTGATTTTGTCCAAATTCAATGAAAATGATTGGCAGTGAATCGAAAAGCGGATAAAGTTCGCCAAATTTGATGGAGTATTTTTTGGTTATATTATAACTTAAAAAATATTTAAAGTAATCACAAAATGATGATTGCAAACCTCATCTTGGAGAATGAGAGGTCAATGACTGGTGTTACAATAAGCATTTGTTCATTGGCATTCTAATGAATGCAAAATTGAATCCGAAAACCGGCAACCATTTGATTTTCTCCAAGATGTTCTCTACATTTGTTGACAATTTCATTCGTGTCTCCCTTTTTTTGTGTCGTATTGTAACACCCGTACAAATCAAAAGCCCTAAAATTAAAATAGGGTGTGCCGATATTTCATCCTCATTAACTCATTGGATTTGCTCATTTCCGGCATTTTAGCACAAGCGCGACATAATCTTGCATAAGCACTTTTTCGTCACGTGGACTTTGTCCAAATGGGTACTTTTTCTCATTCTCTTCACACGAAAGGCGATATGGGCTGGCCGTTATGTTCAACACAAATTTGTCAATGTCCACTGGGAATTTGAATACATTGCACATGGTGCCAAATGTTCCACTACTTCTTTGTTTGGCATTACGTTTGTCTTTATGGGCTGAGAAGAGAAAATAAAAATTTTCTTAAAGATTTTCCTTAATATGACTGACCGTATTTGGAGTAGCTACGGTCGGGGGTTCTGTTGGAGCAGCTACGGTAGGCGTTTCTGATGAAGTAGCTATTGCTAATATTTTAGTTCTATTAATGAAAATTTGTTGATTGAAATTCAATTTACAATTTGTCAAATAAAAATTAAACTTTATACAAAGGGCAAAAAATCCAAAAATTGACAAAAGCAAATCGCCTTATGCTGCTCTCTTTTTATTGCTCCTCTTTTCGTATAGACTGATCGATCAATTGCATCATATACACATATTGATTGATTGGCATGATGAAAGGTTCTTTTACATTTAATTTTATCATTTATTCTTGGATTATATTCAGAGTATTTTTTATTTTTTTCAAATTATTATTTCTATTTTTTAAGTTTTTTGTAATATCAAATTTCACCATCATCTCCATCCTTTTTGAGTCTTTAAAATGCAAATTTTAATTGTCGATATATTTGAGTCGACTAACTTTGAATTGAGTGCTAAAAAATAGACATATTTTAACAATAATATGTAATAATATATTTCATTTATGCGTTCTTTATTTCAGTCTGATTTCGTTTATTTATTTATTTGTCTAAATAATTTGCTATTTCATATTTGGTATTGTACAATACATCTCTCTGAGCATAATCGGATAATTAAATGCTAAAAAAAAATTAATATGTGCCAATTCATCAAATATTATTATTTTATTTCTGGTTTGCAAATTTTTAAAAAGTCGCTCCTTTACTAATTTCATTTAGACTTTTTATTATTTATTTTATTTAAATGTAAATTTAATTTTCATTTTCTTTTTTAAAATGTATAAATGCTTTTACACCAAGATAACTTGACAAAATCTCGATGAACAAACGAAAGCTCGCATTTTTCATAGCATGCGTTAAGTTCATGGTTCATTGTGCCAATAAAATAATTTCAATTATGACATTTGGTATTAATGTTAATTTAAAAACGTTCAAATTTTCCAGAAACAATCACACTGCTTTTGTTTATATTTGAATGAGAATTTTCATTATTTTTATTTGCGGAGGGTTTATATCATTAAAAAAACTTTTTTTTATTAATAAAGCTTAATTTGTCTGAATTGATTAGTTCATCAATTTTTGTCAGATTTACTACATTTGGTTATTATATAGGGTGGCACCACAAATAATGAGCTTTTTATCATTATTTTTTTCATATCAGTTGGTAATAAGAGTTTTAATATTTTCTTAAATTTCCTATACAAAGAATTTTAATTAAATTTATTGTTGTTTGTGAAATGATATTATTTGTGACGTTAACTGTTTTTTTTATTAATTGCAACTAATAAATTTGATAATTTATTTTTGCAAAGTTAGAATTAAATTAGGTTACATTTTTAATTTGAATTTTGCACTTTATGATGAGCCTAAAGTAATATGCAAGTTATCAATTTTTTTTAATCATATAACGTGTAAATATTTTTTGCGTTCTTTGGAAGATTTGTGCATAATCCCAACATAATTTCGTATTTTATATATTTCTTAATCATTGTTTTACTTGTTCTAACCAAGGTATTTAAATTTTTTAATTATTAAAGGTACTATCTTATTTTCAATTGATTTTAAATTAATTTCTTCATTTGAATGTGCTTCTGATATCCATTTTTTAAATACTCATAATTGGGTTTTTTATTTGCTTAATTTAATGCACAAATTATTGCCAATTTCCATTTTTGTTTTTGTATAGTTTCTTCGGGAGTCTAAAAAAAATTTCTTAGTTAATAAGTCTTAATATTTTTTTTTTTAGAATCTCATTTAATATTTAAATGAATTTTTTTTTTATCATTCTTAAAAATGCCTATGACGTCGAAGGATAATTTTTGTAGAATTGATCGAATGCCAGAAACTCGGTCAAATGGTCCGTCTAATGCTTGTATGTCGTTGGAGTTCTCTGTTCATTGTGCCATTAAAATTACTTCACTTTAATAGATAAATATTAACAATTATTTCCTTCTTCTTTTTTTTTTTTGCAAATTTAGTTTTTGACTAGCCAAATTTATAAAAAATTTAAATTTATAAGGCTGTCAATTACATATCACCTTTGAGTTTAATTGTTAGTTTTAAGAAGATTAATGCATATTTTTTAGTGAACTGAAATTTTTTCCCATTTTTCTTAGCGGAGCATTTATATTTATGAAAAAACAAACTATAAATTGTAAAAGGATTTAACTAAAACGAAAATTTGGTTTGGTATTCAAATAAAACAGAGAAATATGAATTGAAACATATGAACAATAAATAACAAAGCCAAAAATATTTATTTGAGAAATATCAATGTTTTTACTACTATTTTTATTATCAAAAGATATATTATATTGATCACTTCATAAATATTTTGTATTTAATTTGCTTTAGCCTTTCAAAATAATAGCGACAACATATACAACAAGCATTTTGAAATTTAATTAAAAAAGAAACATGGTTTCCTTAACAATAAATATTATTTAGATTAAAAATAAAAAAATAACGTCAACCGTCACTTAGCAAATCTCGAAACGTGGACGGACTCTCTTCCCCGATAACGGTTATTAATCACGATCACGGTCCCTAAGAACTAATAATAACTTAAGGAGAAAATTTATAATTAAAAATTTTTTTTGGATAATTTACGAAGAATTTAAAAAATAAAAACAAATTATTGAATAAATATTTTGTGCCTAGCTCATTAAATTAATAATTTATTTATATTTAATATATTAATAGTAACTTTTTTTTTTAACAAAAACCCATATAATTTTCTATATCACAAAGAAAGAAAAAAATTTACAAAAATAATTGCCAAAAAAAGATAAATAGAAAGTACGAATAATTAAAATATCAGCATAATTTATTTGGCTTTTCTTGAACCTTGGCAATTTTTGTTAAAAAAATTTTTAAAAAATATATATAGAAATGCAAATAAAGAAAAAAAAATTCATACGGAAATAACTTATAAATCTAAAATCTTGAAACTTCAGTACTAAATTTTTCTACAATTAACAACAAAAGCGTTGAAAAAAATCATAATGTAAATAATTGTTATTGCATTTAAAAGCCAAGCCGGAGTATATATATTCGAATTTCGAATCCTGATTTGTCGAGGCGTCAATTTTTATTTTTTATTTTGTCGTGCCTTAAATAAGTATGTTCTTCGGTTTTATTTTTGGGAAAATCCCTAAAAATATCCTTAAGCGTATATATAAAACTTCCTTAATAATTTCATATACTTTAATATGCAAAACAAAAATGAATTATTGCATTTACATTATTGGATAATGTTGGAGACATTGGTCCCTCAAAAAACACGCAAAAATTCAAAAAACTCTTTTTAAGGTAATTTGCGGCGCTGAGTATGAATTTCCCATTATTATCCCGTGAATGCGTGATACAAATTCCGATTTATTATATTTACTCGTATTTTCGCAACATTATGCTTGAAATATTTGCAAAAAATTTGAAAAATTATATTTTGGAAAATGTTCGAGTGTGTCGGAATAAATATGAATAGGTAAAACATATTCATGCTCAGAAATTAAAAGTTGTGTAATTGTATTAAGAAAATTCAATTAAAATTATAGATAATAAACATATTCTTCTTTGATAACCACAAAAATTATCACTAAAGATGCGATAAATATATAACATCTGTATCATACCATAATTCCTTTTTATTTAAAAAAAAAATTAAATTGCTAATTATTAAAGAAATTAATGAAGATTTAAGCAGTTCTTCAAAAAGGTTACGTACGTTGCACGAGTGAATTCATAAAAAAAGAGTGCATAGCAAAATAATGTCTTTTTATTAAACCAATAATACAATTTGTTAAATTAAATTTTATAAAATCTTAAGAAAAAATGTTGTTTTACTTCCCAATTTATCATATTAAGTTTTTGCATTAAAAAGGGAAATGATATCATAATTGTTAAGTATAATATATTTTTATTTTAAACAAAAATTTCACGATAAATTATGACAAAATATCATAAAAAGTAATTATTTAAATTAAAAAGAAAACGATTACAACTATCATTAGCTTATAAAACGCTCTTCCTTCTACCAAAACAACAACACAAAGACAAAATAACATTAGCGATACACGGTCAGGGACGGGCGAACTTCACGAAGTACCCGAAACCGAAACTAGAAACGAAACTAAAATTTTTCGAAACTTGAAACGAAACTAAAATTTATCGAAACTTGAAACGAAACTAAAATCTTTTTTTTTGCCTAATTCTTTTTGTCAATATATTAAGGCAATTTTTGAAAAATATAAAAATTGCAAGCAATTCTGTTAACAGCTGTACTTTATTTCAAAATATAGTGTTTTTTAGGCTTTCCATGTTTGAAAATTTCATGCCTATTTTTTTAAGAATATACTTTTAATAGGCTTTTTGCACCTAAGTTACAATTTTTTTATTGAAATTCAAACTTTTTTGGTCAAAATCGGTTAGCAAAACCTATTCAAAACTCTATCACGAAAAATTATCCTAAAATATAAGATCATTTGTGATGAAAACCTTTTGAATAAATTAGTCCTTTTTATTTTCCCCCTTATACATATACTTTAAAATCGTGCTGGGACGTTTGTTAAATTCCGCCACTATGGGCGTTTGTTAAATCCGCCATCTTTTATAGATTTTCCGAACATAACTTGTTATAACTTTATCCAAAATTAACCAAATTAAGTAATCTTAGTTTCATACGATAGCTCTTGATTGGCTCGATTAATCTGCCAAATTTCAAAAAATTTGATTAAATTTTAAGAAGAATATGGTCAAAAAGATTATTTTTTTTCACTTTGACGGCCACAACTTTCTTAAAAGTTAATCATATTTTTTGAAATTAGAATGGCTAATAGAGCTATTCAAACCCAATCGGATGATACCAAGATTATTTAATTTAGTTGCGGTTTAACAAAGTTATGGCGGATTATGTTCGGAAAATTTGTAAAAAATGGCGGATTTAACAAACGCCCATAGTGGCGGTATTTAACAAACGACCTAGCACCCTTTAAAATAAGGTTCGGATGATCCCTACCCTGGTTAACAGCCATAATTTGTTTGAAATAAAAGTTAATAGTTGTTATCTTTTCTTACCTCTCGCTCTTTATATAATTCTTAGCTCTTATTTATGGATTTTTCAGTTTGTTTTTTTAAATTTATAAATAATTCAAAGGGCAGGGACTGTTGATGCCGAGAGTCGTCACCGGGTAAATTCATGAAAATTTGGGTGTATTTTTTTGATAACCAGTATGCCCAAAAAAGGACCAATTCTTAACAGATTATAGACATTTCTTGAAGAAAAACTTAAGTACCAAACCCCTATTCTTAGGTGTCTATTTTTCTCGAAATTTCGGCGTTTTACCCGAAACTCAAAACTCGAAATTCAAAACGCAAAAACCCGAAATTTTCAAAACGACAAAACGTTCGCCAGTCCCTGTACCCGGTTCGTACATTATGTAGTAAACACATAAACAAAAAAAGGAGGTAGTGTTTTTATATCAAAGAACGGGAAAAAAAGATAAAATTGGTTGAAGAGATCGTTTATCATTCTTCATCAGCAATTTTTGGTTATTTTTAATGTTGATTTTTAGAAATCGATTTTTACTTTATTATTAAAGGCAATTAAACAAATCATAGCTACCCTTAATAAATTACTGATAATTACCAAGTTAGATCAAAATTATCAAAATAATACAGTTATAATAACAAATTAATTTTTAAATGAACAAATAATTTTCAGACTCGAAAATATAATTTGGGAAAAAAAATTAAGCAATATTACATTAAACATAATGATTACGTAAGAAGGCAAGAAAAAACTTAAGGACGCGTGACATTGGGCGAGGAAAAATATATAAAAAAAAAGAATAAAAAAAGTTAACCGTTGATACCAAGATTGTTAAATTTGATTAAGTTTTAACAAAGTTATAATTAGGGAACGGATTTATAAGTTTTTGCTTATTTTTTCTGCGGCTTTAACTCGACGAGAAATGCACGAAAAACACATTTTTTGTCCGAAAATTTTTCGTTTTGACGCACTTATTCGAGCTTAGAAATGCTTATTTTGGATGTTGGCCCTTAAAAATGCATATTCTAGATGTTCGCCCTTAAAATAAGTTTTTGCCCTTATTTTGGCGTTTCGTGCTTATTTTCGCACTTATTTCGCGATTTTTAAATTTTCAAAGGACTATTTTAGGATTTTATGGAAATTTCTTAAGGAAAATACAATAAAAAATGAAAAAATGCACCCCTAAGAATCGGCCTAAAAAATTTCAAAAAATAAACCCCTAAGAAAGGACTTTTTCAAACCAAAAAAATTTGTCAAAAATAATTTTTTTTATAACAAAAAAATTTATTAAAATATTGAAAAGGATTTGCCCCAAAATTTTTAAATGTATCTTATTTGTAACTATAAAAAAGCAATTTGAAAAATTATACCCCTAAATTTGGAATTTTTTGATGCTTATTTTCGCACTTATTTCGCGATATTTTCGCACTTATTTAAGGACTTATTTTGGACTTTTTCGCGCTTACAAATCCGTTCCCTAGTTATAATCAGTTTATCTTAGAAGATCGGTAAAAATGGCGGATATAAAACGCACAAGCGCATTAACCATTCAACCACCTATAAAAATAAAATTTACCCTTTTCAGTAGTAACAAAATATAACTGAAAAATTAACCTATTATATCTTTCAACACTAATAATAATAAAAACTATTAAAGAAAATTGTTACCATTTATATTCCAAGCTTTTATTTAATTCAAAAATAAGAACATGTGAAAACCTAGCAACGCGCTATTTACGGGGGCCTTGCGCAAATGAAAAAAAATTCATAAAATGACATTTAAAAAAATACGAAAAGATAAAACAATAAAAATAACTTTTTAGAAGCTAAAGAAGATGAATTTGAATATAGTCTTTTTAAAAAGAATTTCACAAAAATATTAGAAAAGTAAAAAATAGTTATAAAAAAATTACTAACAATAAATATATTGCAGAACAAATGTACATTCATATTCACTTGCTTACTAGCAGCACAAATAGCAAATTTAAAATTTTGAAAAATAGTTTGCTTAATTTGGTATTTCTTTTTTTTATTCGTTATTTTTCTTTTTTCTTTTTAAAAATAGACGAATTTGGAAATTGGCAATGTTGAAGAATTTAGTTACACATATACATATATTTTTTTATTATCTCATAATTGCTACCAATTGAATTTATTTTTTATATATTTTTATAATTTTTTATTCTTTGTTTATGTTTTGTTTACCTCTTTTATATATTTCGTTTATAATTCCTTCATCGATTTTGTAATTTTTGATATTTATTAATTGAAATTATCTATTGAAGTAGTTATAGTCAAAATTATTATCTTTTTTTAATAGAGAAAATTGTTAGTATCTAATATAATATATATTTTTTTATCTTTCTTACGAGAAATAAAAGATTATCTATTTTTTTATTGTTAAAAAAGCCTTAATAATATCTTTTATTTTGGTAGTTTATAATTTATTTTTAAAATACTTTTTTTTTTTATTTTGCAATTTAAGAATTTCCATAAAAAAAGTATTTTTTGAATAAATTTTTTCAAAGAATTCTTTTGACAAAAATATCATTTTGACTTTTTGCTCAATTAAATAAAATACTATCACTTTATCAGAATTCAATTTCTTACTTTCCGTTGTCTTCCCATTTTATTCAAAATAAAAAAATATTATTCTTCAAAATGTTTTTTTAACAAAAAATAAGTGCAAATAAAATCATTAAAGTCATTTCTAAATTTTTTTTATAGTTTAATGAAAAATCAGGTCAGTTTTAACTCTTACTCTTCAAAGATAAATTCATTGTTTAAGCCACAACATTTTTTCTTTGCTTTTCTGCTGGTGCTTGGTTTAAAAATTATATTTGAAATAAGAACATTTTTTCATATTTTTCCTATTCCTTTGATTTTCAAAACATAGAAAAATAATTTTGTTAATGCTTATTTACAATATTTGCAAATATTTGAATGAAACACATTTGTGTGTTTTAAATTATTTTATTATTTAAATTTACGTAATTTTCAAGTTTAACAATCTTTATTTATATAGGTATGAATTTTCAAAATTTGCTTCTTTATGATTAGAGTTTTTTGAAATTTCTCTGACTTAAAATTTCTCTTTTTTAAAAGATAAAATTTCAATATGCAATTATTTAAAAAAAGGTTTCATATAGAATGTATTCAATTGCATCGTGCGTTCTTTTTTGAATTCGTAGCTCCGATATGATTCATTAATTAATTTGCTCTCTGTAAAATAATTTTATTTTCATTTATAATTTTAAATTATTAAAAAAATTGTGAACTGAAAATTTATTTAATATTTTAATATATTTAGAATTATTTTGCTTTAATATTTTATCTTTAATAAACAAGATTGCTATATTTTTTGAAAGAAAAGGAAAATTTGCAGTTTTTTCGAAAATAAATTTATTTAATTTGCTTTATAACTTCTTTGATAATAATTGACTGATACATATGAATTCTGCATCATAATTTGTTTAATTTTGTTGCATCTTTTTTAATTTCTTTGTCGCATGTTTTTTTTTCATTATTTCATTTAATATAATTAAGAAAAATTTATTTAATTGTAATATGTTATTATGCAATTCAAAATTTCCATTTGTTATTTGATAGTTTTTAGGGTGTTTTTAACTCTTTTTATTAGGGCTTTTAATAGAAACCTTTGAAATAACAATTTTCTTAAATGACAATATTTAATTTTACACTTTGGGGAAAAAGAAGAAAATTATTTATATTTTCAAAATAAGAAGAATCATTAATTTTATTACATTTAATTATTCCATTTTAGTGCATTTTTATTTCTCGATTATTTCATCAAAAACATGATAGGTTTCTCTCAAAAAGAATCAATCCGTTCATTCTCTATAATTTTGGTTCTAATTTATTAATGAAAAAAAATTCTTTTTTTTTTTTTGTTGTAAAAACGTTTTATTTGCTATTTGAGATATTTATTAAATTAAATTGCAATTTTAAATGCTTCGTTATGGCAACTCCATTTTCCCAATGATATAATAAATTGATTAATATTATTGGGAGAAGACTATTGTACTCATTTGTTCATTATTCTGGTCATATGCTTACATATAAATTTTACCAATTTAATTCATTAACTAGAGATTAGATAAGTTCCGGTTTTTATTGATTAACTTTAAAATTGAAATTAAAGAAGAATTTCAATATTTTAATTTATTAAAATTGGAAGAAATTATTCTTATCATAATTTAATCCTTAGTTTTATGATATTTATTGAATTGGTTTTTTTTTGTTTTTTTAAAAGTAACCAATTAGATTTTCTTCCACATTTTATTTTGTTTCAGTTTTTTAAAATTTTCAAAAAATTTTTCTGTGAAATTTTAATTTAGTTTGCTA
Source organism: Heterodera filipjevi (assembly GCA_039877585.1). Taxonomy (NCBI): domain Eukaryota; kingdom Metazoa; phylum Nematoda; class Chromadorea; order Rhabditida; family Heteroderidae; genus Heterodera; species Heterodera filipjevi. The sequence continues at coordinate 29,563,868 of JBDPZO010000002.1, forward strand.
TTTTTTCAATATTTAATTATCAATGTTATAATTCCCGTTTTTCATTAAGACTTTCATTCTGATTTTCTTTATAAATGTTTTAAATATCTTTTGATACCTATTTGTGTTTATTTTTTAATTCTTTACTATTGAGTTCAATTAAATTTCGATTTACCTTTGACAGAAAACTAAAAATTTTAATTGTAAAAGTTTTTCATTTGTTATTTTTATTTCCATCTTTTTAATGATACCACTATTTTCTTCATATATATTTTGTCTGAAACATAAGTATGTTTAATCATTATTATTTTGATTAATAATAAAAGATATTGTTCTTAAATTCCTTATTCTACTTATTTTTTCAATGATTGAAAACATTTCTTATATTTCCTCAAGATTTATAAACAAATAATAATGAATAAAGATAGACTTTGTTGTACCTCCATAGTCAATTCTTTCGAATTAGCTATGATAAAATTTTGATTTTAATAAAAAGGGTGAAAGACTGTAGCAAAATAACCAGAAACCCATAAAACCCTTAACTGGAATAATTTTTTCAGTATCTTATGCGGAATGAATATTTCCATTCATTTTCATTTTCTGGTTACTTTTTTTAATAATATTGAGTAAATTGTTTTTTTAATTGAAGATGTTTTTTCATAGTAAGTCTTTAAATATAAACGACGATTCGTTTGGAGAATAGTCATTTTAATATATTTTTTATTTATGTTTCTGTATTTATTTCTTGTTAAAATTAATTAACTAGATCATGCTAATTGTTTACATAATATTTCAACATTTATAAATACTGATTTAATTATATTTTTTCTTTATTGTTATTATTTTTATTGTTAAAAATTTGAATAAATGGACGAATTAAATTCCTAAATTTTCTTTCTTATTAAATGAACTGGTATTTTTTAATTAATTGTTCAGAACAAAATGCATGTTTTTGTACGTATTAAATTTGGTTTTCGCCATTTTTGTATAAACAGACAAAATTAAAAAATGAGAAATCTATATTAGGAAAATATTCTAGCACAAGAATCTTCTTTAAAAATATTTGAAATAAAAACGAAGACAAAACTACTGAATTACAATCAATACGCATTACCAAAATCTTCTATTAATGATCTACCTACACTTAAACCGTGCTGGGTCGTTTCATAAAAACCGCCACTTTGGTTGGGCGTTTCATAAATCCGCCACTTTGAGGGTTCATAGATTTCGCCAAATTTACTGATTTTCGACAAAAACTCTTCATAACTTTACTCAAACGCACCAAATTTAACAATCTTGGTACGGTTCGAGATTTTAGTTAATTCTATTAGCCAACTAAATTTCAAATAATTTATTCTTTTTTATGAAAATGAAAAAGTATTTTTGACACTTTTTATAGCAAAATCTTTCTTAATTCTCAATTAATTTTTTGGAATTTGGTAGGCTAATTGAGCTAACAAAAAGCTATCGGACCACACCAAGATTGTTAATTTGATTGCGTTTGAGCAAGTTATGAAGAATTTTTGTCGATAAATTTGGCGCAATTTATGAAACGCCCAAAGTGGCAGTTTTTATGAAACGACCCAGCACCCACTTAAGCATGCGAATAAAAGAAGCGCCTCAGAAGGACGCAACGAAGAACTTAAAGCGAAAAATAAAAATATAAGAAGAAATGCTAAATATTCACTAAATGTATTGAAATATAAAATAAAAAATTTACACGTCACTTCAAGTCTGGACATAAAAAAATTATTTTTAAAATAAGCTACCCACTACCCATCCTTCAATATAAAAATTATTTTAGTTAAGTTTATAATTAATTTAAATAAAATAATAAAATTATATAAAAGGGGTTAAAATATTTTTTGAACACGTTTTTAAATTAAAAAACTGAAAATGAAACATTACTTCAAATATTAATTCATTTATACAAGCATTTCTTTAAAAGACCAGTTCTATAATAATTTTTTGATTAGCTCTCAAAATATAAAAATTCAAAGAATTGATAAAAAAAATAATTAAAAATGATTTGAAAACTCACATCATAAACAATAAAAAAAAGTGTCAAAGTTTAACTGTAAAAGAACATAAATTTCATTAATTAATGTCTATAAATTATATGAAATAGAGAAGAAACAGAGCGAAATAAGTATCAGTGAGTCATTGAAAAATACAAAATGAATATGTATAAATAAAAAAAGTAAAAAATTTTATTCAAGACGCATAAAATTGTAAAATGTGATCGAAAAAAAAGTTTTATAAATGGTGCAAGGGTAACAGCATGGATAGATAATAAACAATCTGCCATAAAAAGGTGAAATAATAAATGCAAATAAAAAATTATAAATAATGTCATTAATTGGTATTTATCTAACTTATTTTTTATAACATTTTTTTGGTAAATTGTCTGGGTTATCGATTATTATGCATAAAAAACCCGTTTTTGCGGGACCCGCAGTGTTTACCCGTGCGGGTTTCGAATTTTCAAATCGATTACGGGTAATACCCGCATGCGGGTTTTTTCCTTAAAATATGCGGGTAAACCCGTACCGGTACGGGTAATGCGGGTGCGGGTATTCAACCCTAATTTAAAATAAGAGAAAAATTATAAACGAAAAAAATTAAACATACAAATCAAACAGAGTAAGCTTCCAATACAGCCAAAAAAAAATTTGTACAAAAACAGAAAGAATTTATAATTATCGCATTGATAAATTCCAATATATTATTATTTTTTGAATTGAAAAATATCATTTTATAGTGAAATAGGGTTTTTTTAAATAATAAAACAATGTACTTAATTAATAATTAAAAATATGCTAAATATAAAAATCATTTGTTATATAATGAAACTTAATAAGAATATTTGCGCTAAATTGAATAAAAAGGAAGAATAAGGATACAATTGTAAACGAATTTTAAAAAAAATTTACAGCGAACATAACAATAATAATAGGTAATGGGATCAACTTCTTTTATCTGGGTGCCTTATTAAATTTAATAAGATTATTTAAAATAGTGTAACATTACAACAATTTATTTTTTTTTATACCAAAAGGCAAAAACAAATTTTTAATTTGAATAGATAATCATATAATAGACGAAAAGGAAAAACTTTAGAAGTGGCCCCGCTAAAAAACCGCTCAAAACATGTTCCAAGCAATCTCTTATGACCTCTAATCAGCATAAAAAATAGTGTTATTTACAGAAAAATGGTCAAACGGAGCAAGGTCACTTTGACGCCACAGTCGGCAAGTTCAAATGAATTTAAATTATTGCGCTAAAAACCAGCGCACACGGCGGCCAGTAGGTGAGTCGCCGCTCGCTCGCACCGGGTTGCTCGCGCCTGAGGTCGGGCCTTCGGCCCGACATTAACCAGGCGCTCGCAACCCTCCGCTCACTCGGGCGACCCACTACTTGCTCCGTCTTCGCATGCTCTTTTTTGCGTTTAGGGTAGTTCTGAATTAGAGATGTTTGTATAGTTGCGCTTTGTCTAATTTAGAGCTCTCATTAGATACTCATTTGCTAGTAAAAATTTAATATACAACCGTTTTTTGCTTATATTTACGCCAAATTTCGGCGTTTTGAACTGCTTCCAAAACCGGCTTTTTGGCATTTCCGCACTTCGGGAATATTTTTTAGGATGATTAAAGGTCATAAGAGACCGATTGGAACATGTTTTGGGTGGTTTTTTAACGGGGCCACATCTAAAGTACACCCGACGAAAATAATTATTAACCCTAATTTTAGTTTATCTAATTAAAAAAGATTTTATCGAAATCCATGCTTTAAAGAAAAAAAAACACTAATTTATGCCGAATAAAATGAAAAAAATTTGATAAATTACACGTGTGATAAAAAAATATTTCATAAACAAAACAAAAGAAAACAAAAAAATATTGAAAAAAAAAACTTTTTATATTTAAACCTTTTTTCTTTAATAACGACTTAATATAATTAAAATAAATCATTTAAAATAAGAAACAAATTGTCGAAAATCTCTATATTAATCCACACAAAATCTAAGAATAAAAATTAATTGAATTTTTTACCAAATAATCAAAAAAGCTGATTAAAATATAGGCTGGTCTAAGCAATTTATACATTAAAAAGTTGCTAAATTACGAAATTATAAAAAAAAAATTCAATATGATGATCATATTCATACCTGAAAGAGGTGGCAAAGAAAAAATAAATTTAGTTTAATACAACATTGCTGAAAAAAAATTTTTTCACCTTGAATTATAACAAAAAAATATAATAATTTAATTTTACATATAATTTTTCTAAAACCATTGTAGCAAAAAATTATTAAAACTTACAAAAAAAAAAAAAAATTCGGAATCCACAGTGAAAACAAAAATAGGTCGGGCATCAGTTAAAGTATAGAAAGAAAAATTCATTTATACAATAGCCAAATTTTAAATAGCAAATTATTAAAGAAATAAATAAAGGAACTAAATAAGACAAAATTACTACTTAATATGCGCAGAAATGGAATTTATTGTAAAAGATAATTAATTGCAAAAAGAGACAGATTCAAATAAAAAAATTCAATTTCCAAATAAATAGTTATTGAGAACTTTAAACTTTATAATGAAAAATTGAACCTTCAATTTAACTAATAAAACAAAGAATCAGTACAAAATTTCCACTTAATAAGAGATATTCAGAAAATGAAAAAAATTGTATAAAAATCTTTCAACGGAAGAAATTTGAATTAAATTATGTACCATCTCAGAAAAAGATCGGAGGGAGCTTGTTCATCATGTATCAAAATGTATTATTTGGCAAAGATAATCGAATCATAAAATTGTATTAAAATAATGAATATATTTTTTTGTTAAATTTAATTAAATTAAAATTAAATATATTAATATATAAAAAAGCAATCATTAGTCTAAGTACTACTTAAACTTTGTATTTTTACTAAACTCTATCAGGAATGCGATGTCTGAGGATTTTCCCTCGGTTTATTCATTAAGGAAATTGGCATAAATTAGTAATTTTTTTCAAATCTTAAATGTTTTTTACGCTAAATTCCTCATTTTAAAATTCATCGGTTTAATAATCAGCTCAAATTTTCAAAAGTCTTTTTAAGGTTATTGAAAATAAAAATGTTCATACATTGGTCAATTTTTTACCATTTTCCTTTATATTTAATTTTATTTAAAACATTTATAAGCGGCGCCTTTTGGTCACCGCCGACCCCGCCCGTTCAATAAGTGGCCCAGTTTCGGCTAACCAAAACTGTTTGGTCAAATTTTCACGAAAACCTCAATTTTTGGGGCTATGCATATAGAATGGTACCAGGGATGACCTAATAAATTTAGGTAATGCGCTTCATAAATAACTCAACATTTTTAAACGTTTTCTATGAATAATTTCCATTCTTTGATAACCTTTTAAGTAGGTAGGCCACTGGAGGTCCGGTGGTGCCGATTGGCGTCACCGGAAAAAATTTTCTGAAAATTTCGGTCTTATATGTCAACGGAAATAGCCTAAAAAGACCTTGGGACTGGTCTTGCTCTTGTTTTAACTCAATTATTGTTGGTTCGAGTGGTTCTTGGTGTGATTTATTAAAGATTTTAACGAAAGACTGGTCAATTTTGGAGAATTTTCGAGGCCGATAAAAATTTAAGGTAAAAGGTTGCGTTGTCGATAGAGTTCTCGAAAAATTATTCAAAAGAATGAAATTGTAAAGAAAAATTGTCAACAAATTAATATTATAACAGATTGGAGAATTACTTTTTTGTCCTTTGGTCTTATTTTTAAGATTTGGTCTTATTTTAAGGGTGAATAAGCAAATAAAACTCGGATTTTCAAGAATTTTTCCGACTCCCGCCCATTTCAATTAAAAAAACTGATGCTTTTTACTGATTTTTTTTTGCTCTTAGAAATATTTTTCAAATGATGCTTTTTGAACACAAAAATGATTTTTTTTTTTTCTAACAATGAGTTTTTAAAAATTTTCATTTGGCAGCCCTGAAAAGGAAGAGTTAAGTTCCAATAAAATTGTCAAAAAACTTATTTTGACACCAAATTCTTTTTTTTATTGACCAGTGATTGTCTTATTTCGAAAAATTTAAATAAATCATAAAATAAGCCTTAAAACAAATGCAATTAGGGAAATAAATTATTTAAAAAAATTAATTCTTTTTTTAAGTTACAAATCAAAATAATAAATTGGCATTCAATGTTAAATTATGCATAAAAAAATAAATTTTAACAATGTGCATATAAAAAAATTGAAGAAATCTAACATCAAAGTATATTATTTGATTAATATTTTGGTTAAAAATTAAATGAAAGCGAATAAAATTTTAATACATCAAATTGATCTTTAATTTATATGTTAAAGAATTAAACGCTAATATAATAGTTCTACATATAATTACAAGAAGAAACCCCCAAATTTAACGAATAAAGCTGCGTTTGACTTTAAGGAAAGTGGACTCACCACAAATAGAAATAAATAATCTCCCGACCAAATTTAAAGACTCAATGTCCAATTAAGGCAAAGGCAATTGGAGAATATTTATTTAAAAGGGGAAACACTAAACAAATACCAAAGTCGGAATTAAATCGGCGGAATATTAAATCAAATCAAATCTGTGGACAACATAAAATCGAAATCAATAAAATCTGATGTGGAAAGGAAAAAAAATAATAGTAGAATAAATAAGTCATACCTCATGCAAATTAAATATTTATTAATTACAATTATATTGAATAAATATTATGAACAAATTTTTCAAGAAAATCTTTCTAAACTTTACAATGTTGAACTAGCGTAATTTGATAACAAATCAAAAAAAAGCGTCTTCAATTCCAATCTAAAACTTTTGACAAAAGCGTGAATAAACAAATTAAAAGTTTAAATATCGAAAAAAATAAAAAATTCATTAATAATATTTTTTATTCACTCGAAGAGTTGGTTGTTCCCACTATTTTACTATTTCGTCAATAAATTCCGATTATTTTTGGATTCCGTCCAAAGGCAATGCCGGGAAATTTTTAAATAATATATTAAAAATTAATATCCTCATAAAATTTTTTTAAACTAATTTACAATTTGTCCGAGATTCGTGCTTCTAATCATATTCTTGATTAAAAGCATGCTAAAAACATAAAATATTGGAATAATTTGTTGTAATAAATCCAATATTATAAAAAATGTCTAATTAATTTTATACAATTTAAAAATATTTTACTCATTAACATATGATAAATACAACAATTCAACCGAAACATGGAATATTAATGAAAATAATAACCAACCAATAACCAATCATAATTAGTTTAATTGGCCGAAACTATATAATAAGATGTACAATGGCAAGAGTTTTGGAATCTATGCAACGAAACAAGAGAAAAATTAATAATAACCTAAAATTATTAGTATATACTTTTTTATAATATTATATATTAATAAAATAAAGACATACAAATAAAATTCAAAATTTATTATATTTAAATTAAATTTATATCGCTTATTAATTTATTTAAGGAAAAATTATAAACGAGAAAAGACACATAACATTTTTAACTTTGAATTTTTTGTGCCATAAAAATTAATCGAAAATGTTAATTATAAATTTTTTTGAAGATAAATGCCGTTAATGAAGGTAATTAGCATTTTCAAAAAAAACAAAACATCACTCATTCTGATAGAATTAAGCATTGTTTAAATATGCTTATTAAACTAATTGATTAATTAAATACTTAGCTTTTCGAGGTTACCTTTAAAAAAACTTAAAAATCCAAATAAAATATATAACAATACCCCTAAAAGAATTGATTTTTTGAAAACATTATTCAGATAAAAAAATCAATACTTAAATCTGCTCCAATTTTAGTCAAATTGAAATTTATCAATTAAATGCTGAATAAAAATAATCATACATAAATAAATAATTAAGACCATAAAGACAAAACTTTTAGAAAGAACCAGAACAAATAAAAAAGTGTTTATAACAATTAAAAATATTAAAGTTTTAAAATTCTATGCAATATAATTGTAGAAAGTTAATGGAGCTTAATTGCAATTTATAGTTTGTAAATAATAATCCAAATTTAGTTGGGTAATTTAACTCAGAATGAACTTCAGGAATAATCATTTAAAAAATTTAATAAAATATATTTATGTAAAAAAAACAACTTTAAATTAGCAAAATCGTAACTCAGAATCAGGGGTTAAAAATTTTTATACGTTATACAAATTTCGTGAGTTTTCTTAAATAATATTTCTCGCGATTTGACTTCATTTAACCAAAACAAAAATAATAATCGCTTAATAAAAATAAAAATTTATTCTTTTACACTCCATTACTAGTTTAAATATAAGATTTAATATTTTTAAGGAAAATATTCAAAACCTTTTCTACACAATTTATTATTTCATTTTCTATATTATTATTTCAAGTCTAATAAATAATACTAAATCTTACTTATCTTTTAGCATTTTATAATTAAAAAACTTCTTAAGTATCCTTTGATCTTCCTTCCATAGTGGCTTTTCACTGTTCATAATTATTGATAGGTTTGCTTTGATCGTTTATATTATGTATAATTTTTTTCTTGCTTGAATATAAATTAATTTTTTTATTATTATTATAGCTGTATTATTGATTATTTTTGAGATTATTAGCAATATTTCTTAAATGTAACTGTGACTGGTTTAATTACATTTAATAATAGACAAAAAATTTATTTCAAAATTTGGGTTAAAATAAATATAGGTTAGGAATCTTATTAATAAATGCTTTTTTCTTTTAATAATTATTTACTTTTTTCAATAGCAAGATCGTTATTAATTTATTTCGTTTAAAAGTTGTTTATTTTACATTATTATAATTTCTTGCACAAATAAAAAATTAGGATTAAACATAAACAACTGAAACCCAATCTTGGTATTGTACGATTTAAAATTGGCTCTATTAAACCCCCAATTTTTAAAAATATGATTAAGTTTTAAGAAAGTTAAAGCAATTTTTCAACTTTTTTTGCCCATTTCTTTTAAAAGTTAAGGAAAGTTTTTTAAATGTAGCACCTTATAAAGCAATTCTAGGACAAAATTCCAATACCAAGATGTTAAATATGGATGCTTTTAATAAAAATTTTGACCAGGACTATTCGAAAACTTAAAAAAAGTTGCCATTTGCACATAGGATTTGATTTTTAGTAATAAAAAAAGAAACTTTTCTGTCTTATTTTCAAAATTTATTTTCTTTAATTTCAATATTCTTTTTAAATTTTGGTAAATTCAATTGTTCACTTATTTTATTTTTTTAATTTTTCATTTCTTACATCTTTTAATAATTTTAATTACGTATTTTTATTCGTTTCGTTATAAAATTTTATATTTCCTCTTTATATTCTTTTTTCTTATACATCTTTTTCTTCTTGGTATTTTTTATTTAATGAAAATCTTTTCTTTCATGCATATTCATCTTTGTTTGTTCAAATCATAATGGTGAACACATAATTTTTAAAATATTATTTTGTGATTAAAAATAAAAAGTTTTGTTTGTCTTTGAAAGTTTTAAAATAATATCGTTATTTTAAGTATTGTTCATTTTTTTGTTTTCAATGATTTATCAACAAACACCAAGAAAAATTATCTCTCTTTTCGAAAACATTAATCGATTGCCAAAATAACTTCTTAATTATAATATAAATAGTTATCTTTTAGCTATTGACATATTTTATGTTTTGGATTCTTTTTTTAATGTTTTCCTCTCTTTTTTTTTAATGAGGAGTTTGTTTAAACTTTGTCTATTTTTCTTTTTAAATTTTTTTCCGTCGTGATTTTGGTTTCTTCTTTGCAGGTTCCTAATATTTTTAGAATTGTTGTTTAAATAATTATAGCCTTTTTGATAATTAAAAAGGTTGTTTCTTCAAAAAATATAAAAATACTACTCTATTAAGATTTATTGAGTTTTATTACCTTTTTACTTAAATTCTTCCGTTATTATTTTGCCTTTGTTTTAAAGATATTTATGTAGAGAAAATTTAAAGTTCTAGCAATAATTTAATCATAGCAGGGTTGATAATCAATAAAATTAATAATAAAAAGAACATGACTATAAGTTAAATATTTATTCCCCTTATCTTCATCATAAAATTTTTTTTTTATTTAATGATTTTGATATGTTTTGATAAATATTCGGCAAATGCGATTTGCAGTATTACGTATCGATATTTCAGTAAAAGACCGATAGCGAAAATTACCGAAAACTCCAAAATATTCGGTCGGTATTTTGAACGGTAAATAGCGAAAAATACCGCGGTATACAGATACCGTACCGAACACTAGTTTTGATTTTATATTTATTCTTTTTAATTATTTATTTAGAATAAAATTAATTCAAAAAGGGTTTAATATTTTATCTAATTTAATTATTAAAAGTTGATTATATTAATTAAATATTTTCATTGTAAAGGTATGGAAAAATTGCTCAGCTAATTTTGTTTAATTTCAAATGTAATATAGGTTAAAAATTAAATTTACAAAATTAATTGATATTTATAAAGTGAAAGAAAGAAAATTAATATTTTATAGCCTGCTGAAAAACTTGTGCATCATGTGAACGTATCGACGGACTTTAAATAAATAATATAAAATATTTAAATTAATTCTTATTTAAATTTTTCTTATTTAATCATTTCTCTTCATTAAAAATTAAATAAATTATTAGCTTTACAACATTCATTTTTAAAGGAAATGCAGTGTGAATTGCAGTTGTAAATTCACAAAATCAACTCTTTCAGACATCAATTTTTAATATAAAGAGCGCTGAATTTTTATTTTGGAATAGCAAATTGTTAAGTTTCCTAAAGTCAATGCACGGACGGAGACCACCATCTTTCTTTTGGACAAGGACTATGTTTGAAACCCAGGGAGTATCCGACTGAATCATGACACCGGAATCTAAGAGTTGCTGAATGTGCTTTTTGAGTTCGTCATGATATTTGAACGGGGTGCGGTGAGGCTTACAAGTGATGGGTTCCTGAGTTGTTGTAACGATTTGATGTGCTCCAGCTGTGCTGGAGCCCAGGTCATATTGAGATTTACTGAAAACATCAGAAAATTCTTCACAGAGATCCTGTAATTTTTGAAGATCCTGTCCTTTGACAGAGGATTTGGAAAAATCGATTTTGAAGGAGGGGTCGGGAACAATAGGGTCTCATTTTTGTGGATAGACTGGACAGGGAGTGACCAGGTCTTCAAAGAAGTAATGAAAGTCAGGGTCTTCCATGACCTCATTGGCTAATGCAATGTCATATTGGCGAATATGGTCTGGAGATGGGAGGGGTTCGAAATTGGAATGGCAGAGATGCCTTCTATGGGTTCTATGAGAGTCGGGTTCCACCCAAGGTCATCACAGATGAGCCTTTTATCCAAACTGTCAATAATGGCGTACCGTACTTTGGGGAGTGTGACAAGTTTTATTGGGACAATAGTGGGAGCCTGGAGGTAAGGTAATCGAACGCAGGGCAAAGATTGGAATATTGATTGGAGACGAGAGAATTTCCCATTGGTACAGAAACTGTGCCAGTGACAAAGTCAGATTTGGAAAGTCAAAGTCACAGGGGGAAATAGAAGAGAGAGTCACAGCCAATTATGAGACCATAGTCTGGTCTTGTGAAGCGGGAGTCATCACAAATTTATAAGACCTTAGCTTCGATGGAACTTATGGATGGAGGGCTTCGGCTTGCGCCACAATGGGAATTTGGTGCCCTGAACACTAATAGCTCGAAGATTTGTTCTCCTGGGAGAGCAGGCAATTTTCTCAGCAAGAAAATTGGGGCAGCCGTAAGTGTTGCCCCTGTGTCAACAAGGGAGCGCAATTCTAAGCTGTTAAGGAGGCGGAAATGATCGCGTCGAGTTTGGGCTTGTGGGGGTTGTTTGGGTAAAAATGTAATCACGTGCAGAGAATAGGAAGGGTAGTTGTGATGATTATTTTGACGACCATTTGAGGTAAACATAGGGTGATGGGAGATTCGGGAAAGAAGGTCACGCCGATTATGACATCATAGTTACTTTCGGAAACATGGTCATCTTGTGTTATATGCAGTACCAAGGGAAGAATATGAGACGTCACATCAACATTCGTTGAAATTTCGCCGATAGTTTGTGTATGTAACCGGGAGGAAGGGGGAAGTCTTTGAGAGGATAGAAGGAAGATCACAATACAAGGCTAATTGGGCATGAGTCAGTGAGATCTGAGTTGGTGTCTATTTTACAGTTGATTAGGACAGAGTTATTTTGAGTTGAACTATTACTGGGAAATTGGGCATATGGGAGGGTGATCTGGTTCATAGCTGAGGTGAGGTGAACAACGAGGACAGACCATATGCGGGCTCGAAGCTTATATAGAAGATTAATATAGAGGATGCAACAAAGATGGGGAGAGCGATAACATTAACCAAAGTGTAGTGGAAGCACCCACTGGCTGGGGCTAGCCCCTGCACCTCTGCAAAGCGTAACTAATAGAGCTCAAAGCAATGAGGCCACCAGCAGTAGAAAGGGAATAGGTGAATTTTGCGGGATGTACCCTGGCAGTGCTAACTGAGGAAGACGCGAATAGAGGGACACTTTGCCAGCTGATGCCATTCTGCTTACAATAATGGCAACCAAGGGTAGTAAGTAATATCAGCCCAAATATTTGTTTGCGGAGAAGTACAGAGAATTGTGGGAAATAGGTTTCTAGGGAGAAAAAGAGTGGACAGATTGAACGAGGTGAGCCAGGATGGGAATGGGAAGTCCTGCAGGCGGTGGTAATAGAACATTTTTTGTAGAAATGAGAGTTTGACACAAAAGTTTGGTTTGTAACTTTGTTGGGCAACAGAGGAAGACGCTGCAGAGTCAATTAAAGCTATAAGGGGAGTCCATCAACAATGACAGGAATTGTTGTGACAAGCTTGAGGTATTGGAAAGAAGGGCGTTCAGAAAGCAAGGTGTCTTCTTGTTTGACTCAATAGGTTTGGGAAAAAGTGAAAAGCGAGTGACGGAGGGGGCCATTGGGTAGGGTCACCTTCCGAAGTTTCTCCTAATTCTAGAACAACTTGGTGATTTGAGGAAGGCGTAAGCAATTGAGGGGCAGCCGAAAGGCGAGGGAGTAGTGAATTGTTGGGATAGGCGAGGTGGAATTCCAAGAAGACTTTGGCTAATGGAACATTGCTGAAATATTTTTCAAGAATGAGAGCACAGAGTCTATTAGGATGTCACAAGCGGAAAGGGAACAAACAATTAAGATAAACCAATCCTTAATAGACCAGTCACCAAATATTTGTTTCACAATTCATCTCTAACCTCATTCCAGTCAGAGGTGAGAACACCTTTGACTTGAGAATCATCAGTGTTAATTAAATAAGTGAGCCTACTGGACAAGAGAAAATTTGTAGTGTAGAGTGATATTATATCAAAAGATTAGTGAGGGCGAGATGATGAAAGGCATGTATCTGGAGCTTAGGTAATTCCAAATTCGGGTTGGTGCTTAGTGAAAGAGTGTGGGATTTGAGGGGAGCCTGATCCCGAATTTGTCAATCTGAAGGAGGGAACCATTAATAAAGACCGGAATGTGACGAAATCTAAGCACGGGGCTATATGAGCTTGGGGAGTGACAATCATAGACTTGGGTCCAAAAAGGCTGATTTGGATCCTGACTGAGTAAGAAAGTGAATTGGGAGAAGATCAAAGCAAGTTCTAAGTCCTGTTGGCTGAAGTTGTAGTCAGAGGCATTAAGGGGAGTACATGGCCAAATCTTTATTGAATCAGAAGTAAGTCTTTTGGCAAGGAGATAAGGGTTGTCAAAAATAATTCGGGCCAGAGAGGGGGGGTCAGAGAGAAGGGCGACTGTCGTCCACTTCCTTTTCGTCAATAAAATTACAAAGTTGGGTGAGAGATGGGAGAATTGGAAGATAAGGGAGGACTTAATTTCTTGATCCAGGTAGGTGAGCTGAGCAGCTAGTTGTTGGACGAGGTGAGTGGTCAATGGGAAGGAATTCCACAGCAAAGTTTTGGGGGAGAGAAAGAGGGTCTGATTACAGTCCGTGACTAAGAGGGGTTTTGGTGG
>JBDPZO010000002.1:29578091-29769893 GCA_039877585.1 Heterodera filipjevi
AAAATTAATTTTTAAATTGCCAATAATTCTTCATAAAAAACGACTGATAAAATCAAAATTGGTAGAGATGAAAAATTTATTAAACCCTAATTTAAAACTATGCTAGTACATTAAAGTTCGAAAACCTAATTATTAAACAAATCCTTTTAACAATTTTTACAAAGAAATAGTCTTTTCAAAAATTAATAATGACATTTATTAAAAAATCTATTGTAGAAAAAAATGCAAAAGTTTCTAGAGACTGTTCAACGAATATTATGATAAAATAAATACACTTTTAAGAATTTTTAGGTTAAATTTAAAAACAAATTATTTATTAAGCGATTCAAAGGTTCTTTAACTAATTAATACTTAATTTATTGGCAAAGTAAGTGAAAAAAATAAAATAACTCATCATAATATTTTTAGTGTGAAAAATGCAAAAAGATATTATAGTAACGAATCGAGAAATTGAATAAAAATTTTATTATTAGTAGATCCAAAAAAATAGAAAAAATTATTCAGCTTAACTTTTGATGCTAATCAAAAAGAAGATAACCAATCGATCAGATCACACATTTTTGTAATCCTAAAATCGGAAAGGCTTGAAATAGGGTTAGATCGGAAAAAATTTCTATTGGGTTGAGGAAAATGTTTAGCAAACGATAGATAGAGCGCAAAAAAAAATTATTTAGTGCTATGCTTTTGGATTTTTATTTATTTATTTAACCAAAATCAGCGGACAACTTTTAATGGGTCTATTAGCCATCCAATTCCAAAAAATTTTTAAAGAGGTTAGGTTAATTAAGAAAATAGTGGCAGAAAGTACAATTATTTATTCCAAAATTGCAACATTTTTGAAAATATATTCGTGAATAACACTTCTTCACCTTTAATAAATATAACATTTTTAGAAAAAAATAAAAAGGAAGAAAAAATAGAAGTTCAAGTTTTTCATGGCATAATAAATGCGTTTCAAAAATTTAATTCATAGTCAGTCAGACTGACTCAGTTTTCCTCATCATGCTGCTAAAGTAAAGCAAGAATATACCAAAATAGCACTAAATAACCATTCTCCTGAATTATAAATTATAATGAAAACTTCACTATTAATTTCTACTATTTTAAAATGAAATATCGTACAATTCTAAATATAATCTTATATTTAAGTAAAAAAGAGTATCCGACAACAAATACAATCAAACATTTCATAAATACCTTTTAATATTGATTATACCATACGGATTCCTTACATAAATTCATAATGACTATTGCTATAAAAAAATAATTTGTTTTTATAAATTTAACCTAAAAATTCTAAAAGTGTTATTATTTTATATAAATATTCGTTGAACAGTCTTCTGAGAACTTTTGCATTTTTTTCTACATAGATTTTTTAATAAAATGTCATTATTAATTTTTGAAAAGACTATTTCTTTGTAAAATTGTTAAAAGGATTTGTTTATATTAGGGATTCGAACTTTAAATGTACTAAGCATAGTTTTAAATTAGGGTTTAATAAATTTTTTCATCTCTACCAATTTGATTTGTTATCAGTCGTTTTTATGAAGAATTTAATGGCAATTTAAAAATTAATTTTTAAGGTTCAGATAACCGCTCTTTAAGTGAATTTATTAGCAAATGGCCAATATTTTTTTTATTTCATTTAACATTTATCATAAAAAAATGTTTCTTTAATACGTTTATCTTAATCTCTTGCGCAATCACGTAGCTGTATAATAGAAGCATAAAGTGATAATTTTAAATAAAAAAGTGTTATACATTCTTGACGACTGGTATTTAAGTGCTTAACTATTAGATTCATATTTTTTTAAATCGTCAATTTGTGTTTATCATTTGCTCCTTTCAGATAGATAAGAGGTCTCCCATTTATACTTTTAATCAATATCAATTTTAGAATCCTTACTTTTGAATAAATCTAAATTTATTACAAAATAATGAAATAGATATTTGCATCTGAAAAGCAGATAAACAAATTTTAATTTGCAGGAAATTAGGATGTAAAATATTAATAATTTTACTTTTAATAATAAATTAGGGGTTTTCAAAAATGTTTCAAATGTAGACGTGCATGCTTTTATTCCTTCAAATATCAACATCTTTTGCTGTTGTTGTTTAACGGATTATTTGAAGTATACAATTTGGATCTTTTATCTTCCAACGGACTGATTAAATTATACTTTAATTAATATAGGGTTTTCTAAATGTTGTTTCAAATGTCTCCGCAACACTTTCTGATAAATACAAAGAAATAGCCGTTTATTATTAAAGTTCACTTGTCATCAAATTCTTTATTTTAGCATTAATATTATTTTTTAAACGCAGTGAAAAAGTTAAACAAGAGAGAGAACTGAATTGGTGGTCAAGGCAATTCGTACAAATGGAATTCGTACAATGGCATTCGTACACATGGCAATCGTACAATGGCAATTCGTACAATTTCAAATGGATGTGGCCATACTTTTTTAGTCAGCCAAATTGTTCAGATGATCTCTGCATGTTTGGCCAAATGGAACCGTTGGATGGCCATACATTTTCAAAAAACTCCGGGTCGGTTAGTGCTACTCGGTACATCTCAAAGAGATCAGGTTTCTTTAAAGGACCACGACGAAAAAATTCAATTTGTTTACTCATGTTAAAACTGCAATTTTGGCTATTATTTCGTTATTAAGGACTACAACGACTACGTAGACGCGCCTTTTCATGTTTTTTTGTAGTTTTATTAAATTAGAGAATACATTTTATCTCTTTAAATAATTTTTTATTATTCTCTATTAAATTATAAATAAAACAATTTTTAAATAATATGTTAATCCGGTGGGGGTCTTAAAGTTTAAGAATGTTAGCATTATGTTTTAATTTCTCTTTTTCTTTTTGGTAAGCTTTTGCGCCGTAGATGGGATATTTTGGGGTTTTTAAATAAATGATTTTATTATATTCCTTGGTGCATAATGGTCGTTTAATTCTGCGCTTTGTCAGCGAAATAAACAATATTTGCATATTTCTTAGTTATATGTCTCAAATTTCAACATTTTTTATTAATTTTATTCTCTTAATTCCTGAATTTATTTTCATCAGGTAGAGTTCTTATAATAATAGTTATCTTATTTGTGTTAAAACAAATTATTTACTTTCGTTTATTTTTTCTTTACGACAAATAAATATTTGTTTTTTTACGTAATATGTCAGTACCATTTTTTTTAGTGGTTACTAAGTTTTGCAACCAAAAATACTTTATATTAAGTCTGAAATACTCACGTTTTTATTATTTTTTAAATTAGTTACTTTTCATTTAAAAATGCTTTTTTTTTTCATTCATATGCTGGATTATCAAATATAAAACAAATTAACAAAATTAATTAATAAAACTTAAAACTTTAGTATATAATTGTTAAAAAATGCTTTTTAATTTTTATGATAAGATAATTTAAACGTAAACATAATGAGTTTAGGATTTATTTACATGTCTTTATTTTTATTATTCAGGTTATATTACAGAGAGCTTCTATAGAGTAATTTAGAACATAATGATTCTCTCATCTTCATGTACCCCGACGCATTTCGTCCGCATACCTTTGTGAATATATTTTAATAATTTTAAATTATCCTATTTAAATAGCGTGAAAAAATATCCATTAGAAAGTTTATTTAAATTTCGAGCGATTATTTCTAATTCATTTTTTGGGGTTAGTACTAAAATCGTTTCTTTAATTTTTTTTATAAATTAATTATTATTAAATTTTTTATTTATAATTATTATCAAAAAATCCTTTTATTTATATACACACAGTAATTTTTATTTTTTTGATCATCGTTTTAATATATAAACATCTGAAATAATCACAGAACAATAAATTGATGATTTATTAAAAAATTGAGCATATAACGAACTGTAAAAATTTCATAATGTTTACTTAAAAAGCGTCCCAAAATAAATAGAACAACGGTATAGTTGTTTTTTACTTATTTAAATAACTATATCTTATGAAGATAAACCATTATTAATATTATTTCTTGCCTTCATATCAATTCTTTTGCATATTAAAAATACAAATGTATTTGTTTTATTCAAAAATTTATTTCTCATTTTATTATTGAAATTGGTTCTTTTAAAATGCTAAAAAATATATTATTAAGCGTAATATTAAAAAATTTCAATTGGTAAGTGCTTCATGTGTTGTGGTCAATTTTTTCGCAATTTTTTGTTGAATTTATTGATATTTAAGATTATTTTACTTAAACATTATTAAATATCTTTTCTTTTATTAATTTCCATAAATAAATACTATTTGATTTTTAATAACCTAATTTAATTAAATACCTATTATATATTATATTATTATTTATCATAAGTAAAGCTCGACTTTTGAGGCATATGCCTTTTTTTTTTGCGCACTAGTTTCGATATATTAAGCATAAATAACACATTTTCCACTTGGTTTAAAGCTTCCGATGACTTTATAAGGCTTTTTTTTTGCCTTTTTCGGGATTTTCGTGCCTTAAATGCCTTTTTTGGCATTTTCGAGTTTTCATGCCTTTGTTGGCTTTTCGAGTTTTCATGCCTTGTTGGGCGTTTTTGGGTGCATTTTTTTCTAAATTTTCGAGAAATTCCCTAAAAAAATGCCATAAAAATGAAAAGTAAACCCCTAAAAATTGACTTTTTAAATTTTGAAAAAGTACACCCCTGAGAATGGAAAAGTTTCCAGAAAATTTGCCCAATAAAATTTAATTTTTTTATCTATAATTTTTATTCTCAAAAAAAAATCTTCTCATTTTTTTAATTTTTAAAAATCTTTATTTATTTCGCTTATGTTCTGTGTTGGGAAAAAAAGAGTTTTCTATATGAAAAAATTTGCTTTAAAATTTTTTTGGCTTTTAAAACACCTTGGAAAAAATGTGCGTTTAAAATTTTTAAATGCCTTTTTTCCAGTGTTGTTCGGGAGTCCCGGTCCCGGTCCCGAAAACCGGGATTTTCCCGGTTTTTTTGGTCCCGGTCCCGGTCCCGAGTCCCGGTGTTTTAGTCCCGGTTTTCGGGACTTTTTTACACCCCTAAAGATTGACTTATGGACCAGAAAGTGTAAGGAAATGAAGAAAATTTTCAGTACTGGATTATCTTTTGAAATAAAAATTATCGACAAATTTTATGTTTGACGATATTATTCTAATTATGCTAAATGCCTATTTCGATATTTTCAAATCATGCTTCACTTAACTATTCTTAAATGTTTAGTAATCAGATTAAATGGAAGGATCTGGAATTTTAAGTACTCAAAACGAAAATTCAAGCAACAATTCTGAGGACGAAGAAACAGTTGAAAGCGTAATTGTTAGTGATGAACCTTCGTCAAGCAAATTTCGACGTTGGGAGAAATCTATTCGCCTAAAAGATCAGTGCTTTCAAAGGAACATGCTAAAATGCAACTTTTTTTGCATCATAATTTTGATGAAGAAAAATGAGAACATAAATTATTATTCACATAACAAATTTTTTTCTTCAAAATTTTTCAAAAACACACCCCCAAAAATTGGCTTATGAAGTCCCGATCCCGGTCCCGAAATGGTCCCGAGTCCCGGTGTCTAGTCCCGGTCCCGGTCCCGATCCCGAGTCCCGAAAAATTCTTGGTCCCGAACAACACTGCTTTTTTCATACCTTTTTCGGGATTTTCGTGCCTTTTAATGCCTTTTTTCAATTTTTTTGGTGCCTATTATAGTGCCTTTTTCGGGATTTTTGGTGCCTTTTTAGTCGGTCTCTAATCATAAGTAATGGTTTTCCTTTCATATTAAATTTTATTTGATTTTTATTATTTCCTTAATATAATTTTTTTTTTAACAAATAGGTGATGGAGAAATTTGTTATAATAATTAATGCACATTTGGAATAAGTGTTGAATAAGCAAATTTTAAACTGATTAAATGAATATACTACAATATTAGAAGTATAGTTGTGATTACATGACAGTTCGTCACTGAATTTTTTTTTGTCTTAAAAACATGTCTTAGGGGGTTTTCGGGGTCGCTTATGACAAATATGAAATTTATTTCGACCAATACCGAACTCCGGACCCGAATTCGAACAAAAGCTCGAAAATTAAAAATTTTTTAAATTCGATCATTAAGTTAAAAGTGCCTAAAATAGCCAACCATATTCTAACATTTTTTTGCTTCATTTCATGTATTAAAAACACTAAATTTGAAAGGTCGAAATTAAAAATTTGAATTTTCGACCTTTTGTTTGAATTCGGGTCCGTGGGTTAGGTATTGGCCGAAATGGATGTTATATTTGTGATCAGCGACACGAAAACCCTCTAAACATGTTTTTAGAACGAAACGGTCAGTGAGGAACTGAACTGATATTATAGTTGTTCCTTTATAATTAAAAAATTATTATTTATATTTGAGTATTCACAATGTTCTAGCAATTTAAGCTTATTGGTCAAATTCACATGCAAATATATTTCAATTATAATAAAGTATTAACATATTTTTTTCTGAAAAATTTATTTTTTAAAAATTAACGAAAATTTAAATATGCCTAAAAATCTCTTGGTGCCTTTTTAAGAATATTTACTAATTTTTAATATAAATTTTGAAAAAATCTAAATAAATAAATTTTTTCTTGTAATTAAATAAATTTGACAAATTCTGCTAAGCGGAAAGAGCTAGCAACTGCTGCATATCAATTGGCTTTGCTATTGAGAAAAATTTGTATAAAAAATATCGTCTTTTTGACATTTTTTACTAGAAAGCCGAAAAACAAAAAAGAAATATCTGAAATTTGGCATTTTGTATAAGAATTCAGAACCTAAAAAATAGGGCAACCATAGGGGCAAATAGCCTTGAGCTTCAAATGTCCTGCTCCCGACAGCCCTAATATGTAGTAAGTCTGAAGTGCTCAGCTTTTTTCTAGCCTTTTGTTAAAATAGTTTACATTTTCATTTAAACCCTTTATTTTTTCATTCATCTGGCTGTAAGTAAATAAATCTAAATTTGAGACTCACATTTTCAATTAATGTTCGTTTCAACAAAAAAAGTACTTTAAAAAATCTTTGGATTAAAATTTTTGCCTTTTCCCAAAAAGCGAAAGATACTAAAAGGTGAAAGGCCCGCCATCCCTGGTTTTACGGTGATTGATTGTCTATTTAATTTGAATTTAATAATTTTCCTCTTGTTTTTTCCCTGTTTTTTTTTTGAGTTTGTGCCGTCCTCTCTATTTAATTTGGTCGAAATTTTTTTGTAAAGTAAATATAGTAAAGATGAAAACATTGCAATGCATAATTTTTTACAAAAATTATTTTTGTTATAATCAGTTAATTCTATATTCCATTCAGCTTCACTATCTCTGGTGTATGGTTGGAAATTTCTCATTTTTAATTATTTAAGCAGCTAAAATTTAAATATTTTAGTGAGTAAAGGATTCCTTTTTCCATTATCCTTTATTATTAAATGATTCTTAAATTTTTTCGTTCTTTTTTTTTTTTTTTACTTTCGCTGATTGCCTAACTAAAAATAGCTTGTATTCTTCCTTATTTTTTTTTTGCCTTTTTTTGTTCGGAATTTTTATTTGTAAATAGTTAATTTATTTAAGTTGTAAAATTATAAATGTTTTTCTACCTGACTAATCCTAGTCAAAAACCATAAATCTGGCAGTAAAAAGAGTTCATTCAATATTTTTTGTATAATGAGTTGAATTTTAATTGAGATTCTAATAAATTTTAACCATTTTATATCAATCTTAATTTCTATCAGTAATTTTAATATGAGGAATTCTTTTGACAATTTAATTACTATTCTTTTTTAATTTAAATTGGCAAGTATTTTAAATAAGTTAATACCTACATTAACTGATAAAAGATATATCATTTTTTCACACATTTTTATGTATATGTTATTAAAATATATTTGATTTTTGAAATTGGAGACTGGCTTTACTTGTTTTCACATTTTTTTTTTGTAAAGAATTTAATTTCAATATTATTTTATAATTTATTTTGAATATAATGTAATCACTCGTACTTTGATCTATCTTTTCCATTCCAATGCCAAAACATTTTTGTAATTTTTTGAAATTTTAATAGAAAAAATATTTGTAATTTTTGGATTTACATATTATTGATATGAAAATATCACTAAAATTTTTGTTTTATTTTTTCTTCATACATATATAAAAGTTTACAATTTTTAAAAAGCTTTTTATAAATCTAAGAAACCTTTATTTAACAATAAAAAACCAAAAATAATAAAAAATCAAAATTTTTATTTTTGTTTTTCTTAACACCTTTTATAAAAGTTTCCAATTTTTAAAATTTCTTTTGGCAATGCATCGGAAAATTGCCATAAATAAATTTAAATTTGGCCCTGATTATTTGGTATTCTTTCGCGAAAACATCGAATTCTATGTATTTTTTAAATCTATTTATATAAATTTCTTTGGCTTTTTGATTTATAAGCTTTTTGAAACATAATAGCTAAATAAAAGTAATTTGTTATGAAAAAATTATATTTATTGTATAAATAGATTAATAACTATATCTTTTTATGTTATTATTTTTTATTAATCTTTAATTATTATTATTTAGTTTCATTTCTTGAGTAGTTCATTAGATGTTTATATTGGGCTCAAAGCGACTTGAATTTATATTTTTTTAATTTGAATTTATATTTTCTTATCTTAAAGTACTTATAAGTTTGAGTAACTTGTTTAATTATGTATTTTTACTATTTAAGCAGATAATGTAATTCGTTTTCGGTAAGAAAATTAAATAAAAATTTATTTCAGTCTCTACTGTTTTTTATTTTTTTTGTCGTACTCAAAATAAGAAATTTATAAGTATAATGATTTTTCGTTGTTTTTTCCGGTGCTTCTTTTTCAATTGACTATTTTTGTAAAATGTAAATTATTTTAAATGTAATTTATTATAGTAATATTTGTTTTTTAATAACTCCTTTTTTATCATCTTGGTAAGGCTCGTATTTGTTTTTGCTTCGTTCGGTTTTGCATGCGACCCACCCAGGGATGGTCCGGATGAAAGCATTGGCCCGCCAAAAGATGTGGCAAGGAAATAGAATTAATCCGAAAAAGGTGTAAAATTTGCCAAGAAGTGGCACCGGATGAACGGAAAGTGCCATTGCACCCGTGGGAAACACCGGACAGACCATGGCAAAGGATTCACATTGATTATTGTGGACCATTTTAGGGATCAATGTGGTTGATCATTACCGACGCCAAAAGTAAATGGCCAGAAGTAGTTCCGATGCGAACAACAATTTCAATTTGCTGATTATTGCAAATCACGTGGAATTGTTCACACATTGATTGCGCCGTACAACCCGAAACCGAATGGAGCTGCTGAAAGATTTGTGCAGTTTCAAGCAGGGCATGAAAAAACTTCAAAAGGAGGGGATGAAACAGGACATCGCTTTATGCCAATTTCTCTTGAAGTATCGAGTCACGCCACACCCCGCGACGGATGTGTCTCCATCCGAAATTCTGTTTAATCGTAAACATCGTACATTGTTGGATTTGGTGAAGCCAACGTCGGTGAAAGAACCAAAACGGGAGATCATAACAAATGAGTCCTATGCATATCGGATGAAAAGGATTTTGATCGTGGTACTAATGAGAAAAAGAAATTTGTGGTAAACCAAAAGGTTTATGCACGTAATTATTGTGAAGGACCCAAATGGGTAGAAGGGCAGGTAATTCGAACAATTGGTTCGACCATGTTTTTTGTTCGAACGTCGAGAGGCGTGTGGAGGCGGCATTCCGATCAGTTGAAGGAGAATCTGACTGAGCAAAATCTGGGTGATTTGAGCTCGGAACATCTGAGCGATTCGGATTCGGAAGACGAACAGCTGATTGATGATCACGCTCCACCTCCACATCAAGATAAACATCGTCAATTGCCACCGGAAGTACCGCAGAAGCAGGTCAATGCTGGACTTCGACCTTCGACGCGGGTGCGCAAGCCGACCAAGGTGTTCGACCCCTCAGCGTGACTTCAACTCAAGAAGGAGGGACGAGTGTGGTGTATGGGAAGTAATTGATTGACCTTTTGCCTAAGGCATTTTCCCTTTTCCATTTAAGTGATCTTTTCCCTCCCTCTTTGCTCATTCTGTTTTATTTTGCACCCATCTTATTTTGTGCTCTCATCATTCGCCATTGACTATTTATTATATTTGTTTTCGTCAATAAACATTTATATATCTGTTGCTTTCGGACACAACAGTTCTGTCTATGCTCATTAATAAAAAGTATTTCTAATATTTCGCATAATTGGTTTTTTATTTTTTCATTCTTTACTTTTTCATTTTGTATTTTATTTATTTTTAACTCTTATTATCTCTTTTAATATTTTGCGCATATTCTCTCAATTAATGTTAAAATTGGATTTTTGATTAAATTTCCTTTTTGTTTTAAATAGCTTAGTAGATTTTTAACTTCTTTTCTTTTCTTCTCACGTGGTCGATCTTTGATATTTTTTTTCGAGCGTTGGCCATATCATTCTTGTACCAATTTTTTTTCCTTTCTTTATCATTGATTTTTTAAAGTCAACAAGCTTTGATGTAAACTTAAAAAAAATAATTTAATCAATTTTTTCATTTTAAAAACTCACTTTCATATATTTTTTAGTTTTAAAAATTGACATTTAAATTATTATATTTAGAACATTTGATCGCATTATTTTTTATTAAGTATTTACCATTTAATTTTTTCATTATATTTTTTTAATTTATATTAAATTTTTAATTAATTTCTTATGAAACTTTTGGTTTGCTCTATTACAAATTAAACGTTAAAAAATTATATTATATTTTTCAAGAGTTATGTCGAAAGCTAGTTTCACTTTTAATTTCGAGGTAATTTTTTTTTATTTTAGTGTAAAGCGGCTATTACGTATTATGCCGGTTGGTTTTGTTCTTGCTTTTTAAATTTTTCATAGGAGGGTTCAAACCCATGTTAAATTCTCTTTTCATTTCTTTCTTAAATTAATCTTTCTATAATTAATTTTGAAAATTTTTTGTTGCAGTTGGATAGGATATGTTAACAGAGTTGACATGAAATTGAAACTTAAAATTTTGAGTAAATATTAGTTGGACTAGGTAAATCGGCTTTATAACAGAAACCGACCGACCGATCCTTTTGTCCGGTCTCTATGTAGCCAATCTGCGTTGTGTATTTGAGCATGAGAATACAAATAAAGTTGTATCTTTATTTATTTCTGTAAATATTATTTAATTTATAATTTTATAATTCGGTTTTCTCTGTTCGCGCTACTTTGTTTTACAAATTTTCTCTCATTAAAATAAGATCACATTATTTAACTTCTTTTGCCTTTTCGTAATTAATTATTTTTGCTAAAAAGCAATTAAATAAAACGAGCGTGGTATCGTTCGATAGCTTTAGAGTGACTTTATTTGTATTCCAAATTTCAAACCAATCTAATGATGAATTCGGTTCGGAATATCGGTAAAAAATGGCGAAATTTACGAAACGACCTAGCACCCTTTTATTTTATGTATTCTAGCGCCATTAAATAAATTGGCCCAATTCATTTAAAAAAATAATAATTTATCACCATTTCATCACAGTTATATGTTTCTTAAAAAAATGAATTTTTATTGATTATAATTTGTAGATAATAAGTGTTTTCATTAGAATTGTTTTAATTTTTAATTGGAACTTTAAAATTTTATAGAAATTTTATCATGAATTTGTTTTATAAAATAAGGGAATTCACTTTTTTTCTTTTTTTTTTAATTATTAGAAAATGATTTATTGAATATTTTTTCACTTTTCCTACTTTCTTTCTTCCGAATTTCAAATACCACTTTTATCATTTCATTAAATTGTTTAAATCCATTAATGTATTTTTATGTCTTCTTTTATTAATTTTAATTTTATTTTCTAATTTTACTCATGCTGTGTATTGTTTCCGGCTTTATATTTTCTCGAAGCTATTTTTAACAGCATTTACACAATTCTTTACACTATTTTATTTGCATTGGCTACGGGCAAAAATTTATTATATAAATAAATTTATAATTTTGAATAAATTGTTTTTTAATTAAATAATTCTTTACATTTTCATTTATTATCTCATGACTCTCTTATGCCAATATTTACTGTTCTTTTCTGTCCAATTTTCTTTATTTAAACAACTGCTTATTACAATAAGTGTATTTATTAAAACTATTTTATTTGTCCATTTTTCTGCGAAAATTTGAATATAATTTTTTTTTTTATCTTATTCAATCTTTTATTTTTCACATCTTCTTGTGCTTGTGCTTGACCACCAGCCGCTTCGTGGCGGTGGACTTGCGCCTGATTATTTTTTTAAACCATTTGAACATTTATTTTATAATGGATATATTTTTACTTATTCTTTATTTTAAATTAACCCAAATAAAGTGTTAAATTAAAATTTTACTATATGCTTTGACTTTTTATCTGTTAATATAAAATAAATTGAAAAATTTAAATTTTTATAGTTTGATTTTTCATTAAGTTTTTCGTTATTTTATCATTTTCCTTCATTATATTTTCTTTGAACTATTTTATTATAAATTTTAAAACTTACATTTTTTAAAATTCATTGGGTTTTTTGAGTTAATTTTTGAAAAAAGAATTCTAATGAACTGGGAAATGGATTAGTTAAGAAATTTTGGTATTGAAAACCAAATCAATTTCATTGAACACAACAAACTGGATGAAACACCCCAAACAGAATAAAGGGACAAAAAATAAAATTGGGATATGTCAAAAGATTTTCATAAATGTAGCCGTACTTTTGTTGTTGTTGATATTATACTGATCTCTATATTCTTTAATACGAAATTGCATTTTTGTATTTTGAGCCAAATTTTGTTTATTGAATGAAATAAAATGAATTCAGAAACAATTAGTTTTTATTGCGTATGAGCAACAGCGAGTTTTTTTAAGCTTAGATAGATTTATTTCTTTTAATAATTATGGTATAAATTTACTTTTCTGTTTTTCATTATAACTTATAATCAACAATTGATATTTTACTAATATTAATCGGATTTTTTTTGTTATTAATAATTTACATAGTTAAAGTTGTTAGTTAAATTCATGTCAATTGTTGCTGTATTCGGTATAAGAGAGTTCAAAACCTCTTAATTAAATTTTTTTCAAATAAGATTTTTTCACAAGGCTAATTAAAAAAAATATATTGATAAATGGCCTTAACTATAGTGTAAAATAGAATAGATAATAAATTTAGATTTATTTTATTATTGTAATTAGGAAATTATTTATTCATTAATTAATTTATCCGATTTTATTTGTTAAATCTTAAATCAGCGCTTTCCAACATCCACAGAGATGGTATATTTAAAAAAAAATTATATATTCTTATTTTCAAATTAACGTTAATTTAATTCTATATTCTTTTTATTGTTTTCATTTCAATTAAGTTGATTTTTTGTGTGTATTTATTTTTATAATTAAAAATTTTTATATTCTTTAGCGTATTTCTTATATCCGCCACCTGTGGGTGTTTTTAATCCGCTATTTTTATCGACTTTTCGACCAAATTCGTTATTTTTTTTCAGGAGCAACGAAATTAGATAAGCTTGATATCATTTTCGATAGTTCTTCATGGCTCTATGAGCTAGATAGATCCAAAAATTATCTTGAATTTTTCAAAAGTCATGACAATTTTTTTAGCTTTTTGGACAACAACTTTATTTAAGCTTAATGAGTTTTTTATTAAATCGCAAGCTAATAGAGCCAAGCAAGAGTTATAGTACGATACCAAGATTGCTTTATTTGCTTGATTCTGAAAAAAGTTAGGATGAATTTTGGTTTAAAACCGATAAAGATGGCGCAATTTACGAAACGACCTTAACACCAGACAGAACATTCCCCTCACGAATATTTTATTTATATTCTTGAAAAAGCAATTTTATTTTACGTTCATTAAAATTTAATGAAAAATAAGATTTTTCTTTTATTTTCATCTTTTCTTTTTTTTTAATTTTGCTTTTTATTACAAAAAAATTTTACTTTACTTCTTCACAGCCTATTCTTCATTGAAATGGTTTTTGATGTGTACAAAATATTTAGTATTTTCTTTTGCGTATTTAGTTTTTTTTTCTCATATTTTTAGATAACTTATTATTTAGAGAATGATTACAAGTTTCATTTGTTGATGAATTAATTTTTCATAATTCAAAAAGGGTTTAATATTTTATCTAATTTAATTATTAAAAGTTGATTATATTAATTAAATATTTTCATTGTAAAGGTATGGAAAAATTGCTCAGCTAATTTTGTTTAATTTCAAATGTAATATAGGTTAAAAATTAAATTTACAAAATTAATTGATATTTATAAAGTGAAAGAAAGAAAATTAATATTTTATAGCCTGCTGAAAAACTTGTGCATCATGTGAACGTATCGACGGACTTTAAATAAATAATATAAAATATTTAAATTAATTCTTATTTAAATTTTTCTTATTTAATCATTTCTCTTCATTAAAAATTAAATAAATTATTAGCTTTACAACATTCATTTTTAAAGGAAATGCAGTGTGAATTGCAGTTGCAAATTCACAAAATCAACTCTTTCAGACATCAATTTTTAATATAAAGAGCGCTGAATTTTTATTTTGGAATAGCAAATTGTCTTATAGAAAATTTAAATATATATAAATTTTTTCGATATTTTTTTTTTTTATTCTAAATGATAATCATAATAATTTTCTTTTTTTAATTTATTAAAAAGGTCATTATAATTATAAATCAAATAATACAAATAATAAGACTTCATTTATTTATTGTTGCTTTTTCTTTTTATTTGAGGAATTATTTATCTTTATTAGAATAATTTAATCAGGTGCCCTTTGTTTAATAAATAAATATATTTAATTTCTTAATTAAAAGAAAATACAAACAATTTTAGTAATTTAAATGAAACTATATGCATTTGAATATAAATTATGCAATTAATTATTTCTTATATACTTTTAGTGTTTGGTTATTTCTCTTAAAAATATAAGATATAATTTCACTTTTTAAATTAAAATGAATTATATATTATAATATTTCAAAATTTCTTTATTGATATTTTTTTGTGTTAACTTAATTGTTGCTAGGCATTTTTTTTAAATTAGAATTGCTACATATTGTAATGACAAATGATAAACAGAAGCTGTTGCTTACCAATTTATTGCTCGCAATAAATTCAATTTACTTCAAATGCATATTTGGTTTTAAAAATATTTTTATAAAATAATTAATTTCCTATTTAATATAATGTAACTAATAATTAATCTTTTAAATTAATAATACATCTTATAAGGGTATTCATTTTTCTCATAAAATTTTGGGGTGAATAGAGAAATTTCATTAATTCAATCCAATTATTTTAATTTTAATTTATTTTAATAGCTATTCTGTGAAAGATTTTTAATTGTTAATAAATTTGAACGTTTTAAGTCTAATAAGTATTATCTCGTGAAAATAAAGGCATGTGAATTATTTGTTTTTGTTTTTATAATTGTTTTTAATTTCTAAGGCTTTGCATTTATTTTGTTTTATACACTTTTTAATTGCTATCAAAAAAACAAATTATAAAATTAAATTTTTAAAGAAATAAAAAATTCTTACGTATTTTTGACTTTTGAAATAAATTTTTGAATTAAAACTTTAAAACAATTTTTTTTTTAATTTTTTTATTGGCTTTGGCTCTTCTTATAGGGGTTTTGAATTATTCGTTTGAAGCTTGGTAATAAAATCGCATTTTTAGGATGGAATATAAATTAGATGATCTTCGATTGGAAGTTTATTGCCAATCTGTCGGAATAAAAGAATATATAAATAGGCCCAGGAAACAACTTTTTTAACAGGGGTTTTTCTAATTCCTTTTTCTTTCAAAATGTATAACATTTCATTATAATTACTACCATTCTCTTTACTTTCTATTTTTTCAATTTTCTGTGAGATTGCGGCTTAGATCTAAGATTTTTTTTTTGTATTTTAATATTTACTTTAATTTTCGTACAGTTTATTGCATCTTAAGAAATGAAAATATACTAAATTACTGGGCTTTTCGAAATGCTTAAGCATACTTAAATTTAAAGGTGAATACAATTTTGAGAAAAAATCATTGTTTTGAACAATTTTTGGCATTTCCCGCCCTTTTTATCACATTTTTAGTACATATTTTAGCACTTTTTTTTTTTGGTTTTTAGCACATATTTGAGATTTCCTTGTTTTGATATTTCCAAATATTGTAACTTTTTCTTTGTATTTATTTTTTTTAAAAACATTGCATATATAAGTTTTTGTTATTTTAATATTTAATAAATTGGCTTCTTATGATCAAAAGTTATAAAAAAAATTTTCTTTTAAATCTTTTATTTATTGAAGATTTGAATATTGTATTAACTAGTGATTTTTTTTAAGGCTTCAAATTTTTTTATATTTTTCTGCTTCTTGAATAAAATTAAACATGGGTTAAAAAAATCATAAAGTTATTTTTAGTTATTTTCTTACATATTTACTTTTATAAAAATACTTAAAATCTTTTTTAGATTTTATGAAGATATATATTCAGTGATACCATTTATTTTTCATATTTATGTTCTTTTTATACAGAATAATTGAAGTAAATATTATTTTTTGAACTTTAAAATATTTAAGTCAAATTAATAAAACAGTTTCAGTAATATATATTTTTTTTAGTGTTTTGTGCTGTGTCAGCTATTCTCTTCGATGAAAGATAGAGAAAGTATTATCAAAAGTTATGATAGTCGAAAATTTGTAAAAATGGCGCATTTAACTAACGAACTAGCACCAAGATTCATCTCATGTTTCTTGTTTCCTTTTTTACTCAAATTAATTCTCTCGTGTTTAGTGGAAATTTCAAATCCATTCATTCTTTTGGCAATTATTCTTTTATTTTCTTTTTGTTGCGGTAAATATATTTTCTGATCTTTCTCAAATTTAATTCTCAATTCATTTTGTAAATATTTTTTATTTTTTATTTGAAGGAAAATTCGCATAATATTTTCACTTTATTCTTTAATTCAATCGAGAAATTTTTTCCTTTGTCAAAAATAAAAAATAATTTTTTTTTTTTTTATATTTTAATCATATTATATAATTCAAATTGAAAATAAGTTTTAAACAAAATTGCAATTTTTAAACGAAAATTTAAAAAATAAAAATAAAAAGCAGTTCCGTAATGTTCTTCATGTTGTCTTTACTCACGAATTATACGAGTAAAATTTTTTAATAAAACAAAATTTCTCTTAATTATATAATAATACAAATGGAATAACATTTTCTTAAAAAGAAAAGAAGTTTAAATTGAAAAATATAAATAAATGTATTAAATCAAATAAATATAGTTTTTTTAAAAAAAGTTGACCTTTTAAGAAAAGTTATTGCCAAAATGATAAGAAAAAATTTAATAAAAAAAACAAAAGGCTAAGCCGATTTACAAAAAAGCTTTTAACATAAACAAACCAAAGTAGATCAAAAAATCGCTATAATTTCATAAGAAAAGAATTTGTTTTTAGTTATTTATTAAAAAAATATAAAATATTATTCAAAGTTAATATCTAAATGCTTTATTTTTATAATGAGATAGTGCTGCTTGCCGCCTATGTGGCATCAAATGCATGAATGTAAAAGAAATAAATTAATATATTTAAAAACATTGTATTAAAAATAGAGTAAGCAAAATAAGCAATCGAAGATAAAAACGCCAGGCTTTATAAAAAGAGAGAAAAAATAAATTTGCTTTGAACAATCATAACAAAACCGATAAATTGACTTAAAATACAAAAAAATATATTTTTATATTTAAAGAAAAGATAAACTAAAGAATTTTCACAAAATAAAAAAAAAATCGAAAAGATTTAAAAAATCAAAATCATTATGATATTTTTTTAAATATGCGTTTTTGAGGATTTTTTTATGAAATAAAAAACAATCGTATTGGTCCGTGTGTCACTTCAAAAAATTCAAGGAACGAAACAAGAAGAGAGAGAGAGATTGAGGAAAAAAGAGACAGAGAGGAAGAGAGAAAGAAATAGTGAGAGGAAATAGACAAAGGGTGAGCGAGAAAGAGATATAGATAGAGGGGGGGGGGGATTAGGAAATGTGAAGCGGTTCCCAACCAGGGCTGGGCAAAATTTTTGTTTCGCATTTTGAGAATTTGGGGCTTTTTGCGTTTTAATTTCACGTTTCGTGTTTCGGGTCAAATGCCGAAATTTCGAAAAAAAGATCCCTAAGATCGGTTTTCGGTACTTAGGCATTTCTTAAAGAAAATGAGGGTTTTTGACCCCAAATGAGGCTCTTTTGCCAGCCAAATGAAGCTTTTGAAAATTTTATTATGCAGTCCTGGTTAAGAATCATGCGAGAGTTTATAATATAAGAATTAATAAATTGATTTTCCAATCTGCTATTAACTGATTTTTCTTGCAATTTTTGAGGTTTAAAAAATGGGTTTTCATGCAACAAATGTTTTAGCTCATTTTTAATTGTTAATATACAATTGACAAAAAAATAAATTGAACAATTTTTTAATTTAGTTTCATTTCGAAAAATTGATATAAAGCAATACAAAAGCATAATCCTAAATAGAGCTACCATATCAAAATTTTGAAAATACTCAAGCGCGACGCATCGGACCGAACTCCGGCCGGTTTTTTTCGGGTTCGGGTCCGGAACCGGGATTTTTAGGCATCACCGGATTTTTCCGGATTATTCGAAAAAATCCAGTCGGAAGTTTATTTTTTCAAGATATTTAAAAAAATATAGAATAATTTCAAAGTAATAAAAAAAATAGATTTTTATTTTTCTAAACGATCGAAAATTAATAAAACAGCTTATCAAATACCAAAATTTCTTGAAAATGAGAAAGTGTTAATTGAAATTGCATTGATTAGCTCTAATAAAAAAATAATATTAAAAAAATAGTGTCGCGACCGCAACCCCGGCAAAAACCAGAGAGAACCCAACATGAAAAAGATAAAAAACTGATTTACAAAAAATTATAAAAATAATTATTTTTAATTTAGACAATTTATCAATTTTGTATAATAACATAAGACAAAGTTATTTTTCGCTGACTTATAAAACTTCATCAGTCTTTTTTTTAATTCTTTTTTTTTAACTCAGACAGACTAATGCAAATTTTCTTAAAGGTAAATAATAAAAAATCCGTACATTCTCTATTTTCTCAATTAATAATTATTTATATTTTAAATATTTGTGATTAATTTTTAAAAAACGAAAATTTTAATTTTTGATTTATTCATCCGCACTTTTTAATTTTTCAATCGAATATTTTTTTACGCGAAAAACTTAATTTTTTAATTTTTCTATATAAAAATTGTTTATAATTTCTTTAAAATAACTTCACTTTAATAGATTTAATAATAACATTTTTTTAACATTTATCTTTTTAATAGACAAATATAAAAAAAAAAAATTAATTAATCTCCATAATTTGTAAGATTTCTTAGCCTAGGATTTATGAATTATAAATAGTTTTAATTAATTTTTTTATTTACTTTTTAATATTTTACTAAGAATTTTTGCTGTATTTGTGCGTACATAGGCGGACGATATTAAAACGGGTGCGCCTTAAGTAATGGGCGTATATTTTATCATAAGTTTTTAAATGAGATTATTGAGCTATCATAATTAGAGATCGGACAAACAATTAATTGATCAAAAAATCTAAATTCATCAATTAATTGAACAATTAATTGGTTGATGAAATTTTCAATAATCAAAAAATGGAAATTTCAATAAAATAGCAATTAATTGATCAATTAATTGGTTGATCCAGGTTTCCGATCTCTAATCATAATGATGGAGGGAAAACAATCAGCAATTTTTGAAATGAATTTAATTAGCTTTGATGCAGAAGAGGCTTGAAAGCTTAATAAACAAGCATGTGATTTGAAAATTTGGTGCTTTTTGTCATTGTTTCTTTATTGCATTTGAAGTCGTTTAGTTGGGTAGGGTAAATGGCTTTGCATAATCCATTCATTTTTCAAACTTATTTACTAATATTGTTTTTTTTTTTTTATTTTGCTATATTAATGTAATATCTCGCTAAGTGATAAAATAATAAAATTTTTTATTTCATTTCAAAAGATAGTCTTCTTCATTTAATTAATCTTAATAAATTAATTTGAAATATAGTGGCTTTATTTACAGTAATTTTTTTAAACAATATTCTTTTGGTTTTAAATTAGTTTTCTTTTTTTTCATGCATCTTTCGCTTAATAATAAAATTTTGTCATTTTTTGTCTTTTATATTGAGGAGAACTTAGTAATCTGAGCAACTAAATAATTAAACTCATTATATTTTTTGATAAATTTTTTTTTATCTATGGATTTTAATTTTTAATTTTTTTAATAGAAAGTCTTTTTGCTCGTTTCCATCTTTATCTTTATTTTGTTTTCTTATTAATAAAAATGATGAGATTCTGACAACTATTTATTTCTATCCGGGCACAGGCATTTTTTTCTTTATTTCGAGTTTCTTTTTAATGGAAACTTCGAATATTTTTAAATATTTAATTTATTTGTTTTTTTTTATCTCATATTGGCGTATTTTTTTAATTCTTAAATAAATGAATAAATGCTGACTGGTTTTGCAGAAATTGTTCGTTATGGTATTAATAAATATAACCAAGCAGACCAATTTGTATCGCATTAACTCAACCCTTCGAAAGTTCTTTTATGAGTTCAATTTGCAAAATCAAAATATTATCTTCCTGAAAAATTCCAATATTATTTGCTAACTTTTCATTTAACAATTGAAGCAGAATGCTTATTTTAGTTTGAATAGATTTTAAATATAAAAAATAATAAGAAATTTTCCTTTTCATTGCCCAAGTTTTTTAATAAATCTTTTCTTTTTTAAATGTGTAGAAAGGTGGATTTTTCTTCATTCCCTTGCGCCTTTCCTTTAATAATAAATAATAACCTTCTCCTAATTTTAGGGTTTATATTTAGGAGCGCGGCTCCAGTAACTGGCCAACTAAATGATTTAATTAATTAAATATATCTTGGCAGAATTTTTTTCCCTGAATTTTTTACTCATCATTTTTCATTCTTCTTTTCCTTTTTTCTTTCTTCAGTTATATTTAAGCTAAAAAAGCACTGTAAGTGCTTTTTTATTATCATAATTTTTTTTTAACTTATTTTATGAATACATTTTTTATTATAAGGGAACAGGACGACTCGCCGACGACGACTCGCCGACGGACGACTCGCCGACGCCGACTCGCCGAAGGACGACTCGCCGATAAGATGACTCGCCGACGGACGACTCGCCGATAATATTCAAAAAAAATTAAGACAGTATTTCTTAAACAAATTCAGCGCAAATAAATGCGCCAAGCCGCGCAAGTATGTCATAATAGCATTTCTGTTTTTCAACGAGTTTAAATGGAATACCGAAGCTTGCAATTGGAAATTAAATTTTTTTGGCTATGCTCACCCGCATATTTGAAGATTCATTGATGTTTTGAGAAAGAAACAAAAGGCATAGATGCGTATTGTGAATAAATGTCCGTGGTCAGGAAGGGCCATCAAACAGGACCAGATACAATAAGCAATAAGCAGATGAACGGATTCTCACAAGGAGTAAAATTATTCATTGAAAACATTATATTATGACATACTTGCGCGACTTGGCGCATATTATTTATTTGCGCTGAATTTGTTTAAGAAATACTGTCTTAATCAACCTTTTGTTTTATTTATTTTTTTAAAATATTATCGGCGAGTCGTCTTATCGGCGAGTCGTCCCTCGGCGAGTCGGCGTCGGCGAGTCGTCGTCGGCGAGTTGTCATGTACCCTTATTATAATATGCATATTTGCTTTTTCTCAATAATTTGACTTTCTCGTGCTTTCCTCCTTATTCTTTTTTGAAAGTTTCGACGCAAATTCTTTTATTATTGTGTGCTTTGTTTTTACTTTTTGAACATAATAAGCAAGAGATTTTTTTTATTTTTACACTATATCTCTGCTGATTATTATTTTAAACATAAATTTTTATCAATAAATTTATGCACCTGCTCCCCTATTTGACTCTGAATTGTATCCATTTTGCACGATGGTATGAAACATTTTATCTTATTAATATAAATTTTAACATTTTTATTCATAATTGATCATTAATGTTGATCATTTGGCTTAGGAGGTTATGAATTTATAGGAATATTATAAAATAAAAAAAATGAATTCATTATTTCAATGCACTGTGAGGAGATCCTTGTGGCATCATTGTGACAAGGTCTCCTCCATGTTTTGTTTGAAGAATTCTTTTAAATAAAGTTTGTTGGAAAAAAATTATTTCTATAACAATGTCCAAATGAAATTTCAAACTCGTAAAATAATTTGTTTGATAAATAGTATTTATTAAATATTATAGCCAAAATAGACTAATAGCGTAAAATTATTTTACCAAAATGCATTATAAAAAAAATACAAAATAGTTGAATTAACAAAACATATTAATAATTATTTATTATATTTAAAATTGTTTATTTTTTTCAAGCCTTATTTGTGATTTTTGAGATACATTTTAAGAAATTAAGCGAAAGGATGCCGTGGTGCCAAAAAATGCCACGGAGAAATTTAGTTCAAAAATAACATTTAAAATCGAAATGCTTCTCTGCTCTCAAAAAAAAAAAGACAAAAAAAAAAAAGACCAGAGCTGAATAAAATAGAATATACTTTTTTTTTTTTTAATTTTAACGTTTTTTCTGTATAATCTTTTTTTATTTGTAACCAAAATATGTTCTTATAAAATTAATGATTTTCTTGTCACAATAAAATAAATTAATTTGATAAATATTTTTCTTTTTTTTTAAATTTATTTTATACATTTTCTCTTATAAGATAAATATAATTTTTGCAGGTAAATTAACTGTTGTATCTATTCAAATAGATTTACTAATTATTTGAAATTATTTTTTATTATTTTTAGTTATTTTTACCTTTATGCATTGAGCAATTTTATTCTGTGTAGCTAATTTATTTATTTCTTTTCAAATGAATAAAATATATATGTTGTTTTTTTATGAAAATGTTAATGAATAAATCAATTTTTCATGTGTTTGAGATTCTTATCGATTGGCACTGTAAAGCCACGTTATTTCAATCAATCAATAATAATAAATATTTTTACAAATCTAATTTTAGTTTTGGTTTTTTTGGGTATTCTTTCCCAAATTTTTTTTATTTTTTAAAGTTGTAATCAATAATTTTCCATTTTATTTATCAATTGAATAAAATTTAACAATACGGCAAAAGATTTGGTTTAATTTGGTTGTTTTTAAACTCTAGGATGAATTTTTTCTAGAATTTATGTATAATTGTGAATTAAAAAATTGCTGATCATCTGCGTTAGATTCTATGATATTTTAATTCAAATATGCATTTTGATGTTTGAAATATTTGTTTGTTTTGATATTTAATGATTTGAGCATAAAACAGAGCTAATTTATTTATACGATTTTTTAAATTGTTTATAGACTCAAATTTTGAAAAAAGAATTTTTTATTTCGATGAAAACATAGTATTTATAATTTATAGATTTTTTTTGCTCTTTTTAAATTTATATTTTCAATTGATTAAACGAATTCATCGCATTATTATGCCGTTGTTGCCAAAAGATTTTAACTCAAAACTAATTGTAATTCTTAAAATTTACAATAAAAAGAAATCAAGAAATAATGAAGAATGATATATATATTTTTTAACGTTTGAATATTAAACCCCCTAGATTTTTTTTTGAATCCTTTATTCGATATAATCATTTGGCATAAAATTTTAAACCAAATTAAATAATCCTGGTATCTTCCTCTAGCTATTGGATAGCTCTATTTATCTACTAAATTTCAAAAATTTTATTAAGTTTTAAGAAAAATATAGCCAAAAATATTTTTTTTTTATTCTCACAGACCTAATTTTCGTAAAACTTAATCAAATTTTTTGAAATTTGGAAGATTAATAAAGCTAAATAATAGATGTCGAACCATACCAAGGTTATTAAATTTGGTTGCCTTTGAGCAAAGTTATTATCGATTATTTTCGAAAAACAAGTAAAAAATGGCGGATTTACGAAACGCCCATAGTGGCGGAATTTACGAAACGACCCAGCACGGTTTATATGTACAACGGATTCAAAATATTTTTGTTCATTATTTTGAATTAAAAGTGCCATTCTTAGGGGTGTATATCAACCCCGACCCCGACTCGGGGTAGAGGGTCGGGATACGGAGTTGTCGGGGTTGGAAGCGTCGGGGTCAGGGTCGGGAAAACCCCGAAAATGTCTTAAAATATCGAGGTTGGGGTTGGGGTTGGGCGGGGTCGAGGGAGCTAACCAATAGCTATCGGAAATACCAATTATGCAATTTGTTTGCGTTTGAGAAAGGTTATGAAGAGTTTTTTTCCGAAAAATTTGTAAAATGGCGAATTTAGGAAACGCCCAAAGAGGTGGTTTTTAGGAAACGACCTAGCATCAGTTAAAAAGTGAAAAAAGAATTCATTTTTTAGTCTACATTTTTTTTATTAATCATTTTTAAAAATTGGGGATGTAATAGAGAACCATCTAATAGTTATCGGGCAATACCAAGATTATGAAATTTGATTGTGTTTGAGCAAAATTATAATGAGTTATTATTAAAAATTCAAAAAATTGCCATTTTACGAAACGCCTATAGCTCCACTTAAATTTTTTTTTATTTCTTTGTCATTAAATCACTTAATCCCCTACTTATTATGCCAAATATTTTTGCAGAATATGTGAAAGTAAAAGTAAAATCAAAAAGCAGAAAAAGGCAAAGGTATTTAAAAGAAATGGTTTAGTTAATTATTTATTAAATATTTATTTTAGTTTATTATTTTAAAAATGATATTTATTAAGTTATTTTTATTTGATTTGAAGAAGCAAATAAATA
Organism: Heterodera filipjevi; assembly: GCA_039877585.1. NCBI lineage: Eukaryota > Metazoa > Nematoda > Chromadorea > Rhabditida > Heteroderidae > Heterodera > Heterodera filipjevi. The sequence continues at coordinate 29,603,060 of JBDPZO010000002.1, forward strand.
CCATTGTAAATATATCTTCTTATAACTCTATTTCGTTTTTTTAAATTTATCATTTTTATTCATTAAATCTGCGTTAATTTAATGTTTCAAAAAGTATTCAAAATTCCGCTTCCGCTCCGAGTGTCGAAATTCCGAGTGCCGAATAGTGTAAATAATGTCCGAGTGCCGAAAGGGCCGAGTTCCGAATGTTTTTTTTAAACTGACACTACTCTATAATTAAGGCTTAGCTTAGGTCTGAACTTTGGCATAGGCTTAAGCTCGCTAGGTCTAGGCTTTTATGTTTTCATTTTTTAAACAAAAGCCATTTTGGCTTATTTTTGTGCCATTCGGAACTCAGAATTTTTTTTTGTTCTATTCGGCACTCGGACCGGTAGCCCAAATAAAGTTCGCATTTGCATTTAATCAGTATTTCTTTCTCAAGGTTTCGATGATGAAATTATTTGAAAAAAGTTGTTTTTGTAAATGTTCAATTTACATTAATTATGGTACTTCGTATTTACATGCATTCGTTCCCATAAAGAAATTTCTTTATTTTATTGAATTTTTTATAGTGCTTCACCCATTTTTGTTTGCATAATTTCTGCTTTATTTAAACAATTTATACCTCTCCTTCAATACTTTTTAATTTTAAAGTTGCAGTTAAATACATTACAAAAGCAGATTTAAGTAAGTGATGAATTTATTTATTGTGCATTTATTTTTTTAAAACCTCGTAGATTAAAATGTTTTAATGCCTTTTTTTAAAATTGGCCGTCCATCGGCCAAGAAAAGGGAATAAAAAAGATGAATGAGCCTCTGGTTTATTCCATAAAAGTCCCCCCCCCCCCATATTATTAAGGATCAAATTAATATGAAAAAAAAATTCTCCTATAAAACAAACAATATTAAAATTCTGATAAAACCGAAGGAATTTTTTGTTAAAAATAAACTGCTAATCTTTCAATTAAGGGGTTTCCTTTAATATTTAGGTTATTTAAATAAAATGTAATTACTTAAAAGCTTTTTCTTAAACATTTTTTAAAATCGAAATAATACTTTGGAAAATTTTTAGAAAAAAAACCTTATCTGTCAATAACTTTAAGCACTTTTAATTTTGTGGGTCAAACATTCTTAGGAAAACACAACTTGATTTGACAATTGATGTTAAAAGTGGCAAAAATTCATGAAGCTTAATTTGTAAGGACTTTAAAAGATAATATTTACCAGAAAATATGAATCAAATGATGTGGACAAAAAAAAATGGTCCGCCCTTTTTGACAAAAATTGCTAATAAAATGAGTTTATTGTCTTTTTTTATCTCTTATTATTTTTTTAAAATGTATCAATATTTTCCTATAGATTTTATTGAGCGTTGTCTATAGAAATAAAATTTTTATTTGAATATTTTAACATTGCTTTTTTTCATTTTTATGATACAATTTTTGGAAAATCGTTAAACAATGTGTTTTTCGTAGGGTTAATGAAACCCCCAAATTTTTTATAAAATTTATCAACGTTGAAAATTTATATAATTGTCTTTAAGTAAAGTTTTTTTTTTTTAAATGTGAGTTCGGAATAATTTACAAATTTTCTTTTCTTTATTTTTCAACTGTATTAATCTTAACTTTTTTTTTTTTAATAAATTATATTTCAACATCTTTTTGCAAGAAATTGTTTTTTTATTATTTTTTTCTTTCAGCGAACTTGGTGATACCTTTCTAAATATTGAGATTTATTCTTTTAGAGAGCGTGGAAAAATAATTCTTTTTAATAGTTTGATTAATAGCCATTTGGAAATTCATTATGGTCCAATTTATTAAAAATGAAAAAATTTATTTTTAGCCAAAATTAAATTACCTATAATTTAGATATCCTTAAGTTATGAGATTTCCATTTATGTCTATTGTTAATTCATTATGGTACATTAAAGAAAAAAAAATATAAATTTTAATGTTTTTATTCAAAATTGGATTATAACTTTTATTTTAATGATTAGTAAAACTATTCACTTTTTTAAACTTTCATATCTTTTCATTTTTAGGAGAGGGAATATTTTAGGTTTGTTTTTTTTTCTATTTATTAATTGTTTTTTAAGATGCGCCATAATTCATTACTAATTAAAAAAAAAATAGAAAATGAATTTTTCTTTGTAACAAAATCCTTATGAGTTTATATTTTTGGTTTAAAATTTCTTTTTTTCGAATAATTATATATTTGTATTTTATTAGTTAATATTCTCCTTGGTTTAAATTCTTTAGATAGATTTATGGTTTCGAATATAAAAAAAGTCCAATTTATTTTACATAATTAAAAAAACAAAAGTTTTTTGGATATTAAATGATTAATTTTTGCGGTTGAAATTTTAAATAATTTTCCTGGCGCAATTGAGGTTGTTGTTGATAGATTCTAATGATATGGTACCATTGGATAAAGTAGAATATTTTTTATCGAATTAATTTTGAAAAGTTATGGCCAATTTTATACAGTAAGCGAACCCCTATATTTAACTATAATTTTTGAGCCAAAAGAGATTTAAAAAAGGACAATATATCAACCGATAGAAAATCAAAAGTTCTCTATTATGCGGGTATCTCTAATTTCCGAAGGAATAAAGAATTTTTTAAACAAACTGATTTTTTTCATTGTTCAGACAGTCAAAAACCCGAGTTGCGACTTTTGCGACGCGACATTTGCGCCGCACAGCAAAATCGACATTTGCGCCGCGAAATTAGCGCCGCGGACTTTTCGCCGCGAAAGTTTGCGCCGCGGATAAACAATTTAGTATTCTTAGCCGAAATATGATTTTTGGATATGTAATTCCTTTAGAGATACCTCAATATATAAGGGCCTTACAAAGGCCTAAAACTTGTAGTTTAAATAAGCTAAGTGATAAAAGAAATATTACTGATGTAAGCATGAGCAATGGAATTTCCCACCCTTACAAATTTAAAAAATTATTTTGGAAGTTTTATTCAAAAAGTCTTGAGTGGTAAAATTTTTTGTTGTTTCTATCTTTATTGACCTAATTTATATGTTTTATTTGATTTTTGACTTATTTTGTTCGCCGCTATTGGAGTACCTAATGGTACCTTGCGGTTTTGTTCAAAAAATAAATAAAATAAAAAAAACCAAACATTTGGTTCCATCTCTCGTAATAATTAATAGACATTAATGCAATTTTGTTTAACAGTTAAGTGTTTTATAAATGGTCTTTTAAATTCATATTACTTTTTTTTTTTTTAATTTCCAGTTGAGTTGAAATCTGCTTCGTTAAATTTAAAGCAGATATTTTTGCGCGTAGTTACTTTATTTTATTTAAAAGCATTGGTTTTTCTTTTTAAGTATATTGATTTAAATTCCTTTAAATTTTTCTTATTAATTTCATTTTATTTTATTATCTTACTCATGGTCTTTGCGGTCTTTTTTTCATTTCGCTTCAAAATGTGTTTTCTTTTAGTTTAATTATCAATTTATTATTTATTTTTCAATTTAATGAATAAAATCTTAATTAAGGATGGATTATTTTAAAAATATATCTTTCCCTGGGTTTGAGGATCTTCCTTCGTGATTATTGTTGCAATGTCTAAAATTTTTTTTTGAAATAAGTTAATTTAAATTTCTTTGATTTTTCTTATGTTATTTAAAAAAATTTTATTTTTTAATTGCTTTTTATTTTCTAATTCTTTTTTGTTTTGCTTTGAATGTGTCTAAATTTCCATGTTTAGGCCACTTCCTTAATTGCGATGTACGTGTACGGCTATTTGTTTCAATTCTTCAGTTATCATAATAATAATAAATAAGCTTTCATTTTTTTCTTTTTATTAAATAAAAATTTATTAATTATTAAATAATTTTTTTTATCACTTCAATTTTTCATTTAATTCACAATTTTTTATTTCTTTTTTTGAATGAATTTAATTGTTATAAAATAATTTGTGCACATTTTTTTAGTGTTAGTTATATATTTTTTTAAAGGCACTTAAAAATATTTTTTTTGATAAATCAAAATAAATTTTTTAAGGGATTTCTACTCGGAAACTTATTTTTAACATTTTATATTTATTTGTTTAATTGCTTCAAATATATATTATTAAACATTGAAACATTCTGTTTAAACGTTTTCATAATGAAAAAAAATATATTTTCAAAGATAATTGGATTTTATAAAATTTCTTATTATAATTTTTATTTATTTTTGAGCATTTAAGTATTATCTTTGTCACAAAATATTTTTTACGTTGTACTCAATGATTTTCTTAATAATCAAAATGCGAAATCAATTATATATTTTTAACATTTTTTTGTTATCCCAAAAAATGGCACTTTTTTTAAATTCAAATTAAATTTTTTTTTTCTATAATTATTTGTGCATGTTGGATACATTCAAAGTTCTGTATATTTTTATAGATTTTTTTATTAACTCTATTTATATAATATTTAAAAGTGATGTTAAGTTATTAATTTAATTCTTATTAAATCTTTATAGTTACATAATTAATTATAGTTTTATATCAAAAATCTTCGTATAGGTTTTGAAACTAAGTAATAATCTTTTAGGCGCACCTACGTTTTGTCGATTCGACGTTTTGTCGACTCAGCCAAAAATGCACGTTTTGTCGACTGCATGTTTTGTTGACTTGGCCAAAAAAGAAATTCTTTCGAATAATTTTGTGTTCGCTGTTCGAAATAAATGTCTAATTGGGTCTGACGAACAGAAAAAAGTGGAAATCGCTTTTTGAAAGTTAGAATTTGGCCGAGTCGACTAAACGTGCAGTCGACAAAACGTGGGGAGGCGATCTTTTAAATTGATATTTTTTTTAAATCGTGAATTTAAAGTGGATTTTTTGTTAAAGTCCAGTTTTTGAAACTTAAATGTTTCAAACAATTGGTATGAGCTGTCTCAATAGCCGCGCCAGGGGGAATTTTCAAAATTTGAATGAGTACCGGTAAAGTAAAGAAAATTCTTCATAAAATTACTGAACTATAGTTAAAATTCAAAAATTTAGTTACAAAAGTATTACGGATGGCTTTTTTCAAAGATGAGATTTTTTGCGAACATCAAATATAAATTTATTATATTCTATTGGGATGCTTTGGTGTTCCGTTGGGTGTGCGTGCTTTCCGATTCCAAGAATATTTGAAAAACAAAGATATTTTCGTTAACAATTTTATATTATAAGAAGGGAATTTGTTTATTAAAACAATGGATATTTTCATTCAAATTTAAGCTTTTTAAAAACTTTTTTTCTACGCAAATTTTTTTGGACTTTTGCTCTTAAATTTTATTTGTTGTTTCAATAGAGTTCCTTCTTTAATTTAAATTGATTTTTATTTGCTAACTTTAGTTTACTTAATAACGCGGATTTATTTTCAGTTTGAATTTATACTTTCATATAGGAAATTTTTAATTCCTTTGAAATTTTAATTTATTTTTCATTTGTATATAATTTTAGTGGTGTGAAAATAATCTTTTTGTTTCTTTTTTTCATGGGCTGTTCCCTTCATAACTGTAAGTCGCATTTGGCAGAATATTTATCCGGTATTTAAATATTTAGTTTTTTCTTATTTATTTAAATTATTTAATTTTTATATAAATTATATTAAATAGGATTGAAATTAATGCGCAAACAAAGTGCTGGATGCAATTTTTTCTAATTTCTAGCTATTGTATACAATATTTTGATTATTTAATATTTCAGTTAAATTTTGATTGGGCTATAGAAAAAAAGTAATAAAATTATTTTGTAAATAAATATTATTTCGTTTCTTTTAAATATATATTTTTAGCGAATATTTGTGCATTATTAGTTATTTTACAAATTTATCTTCCTTTGTTTGTTTTAGCAAGTTTAAGCCATAAAAGCACTGCAAACTTTGCTTTTTTTAATTTTTTTTAAAAGTATTTCTTTATCTCTGCTTTGGACCAATTTTTAATAAGAAATTATTGATAAATTAAATGGTTTCATTTAGTTTCGTCTTCATATTTTTGCAAATTAACTCTATGTTTACAATTCCTTTAAACCTCTTGGAAAATGACAGATGAAATCAATATAATGTCCGGATGATGTTTAATGGCCTTGAAGTCTCTTTTGTCTGCTTTCAACATTTAGAAAAGCCGTTTGGGTGTCGGTTAGCGTCATCAAGTAAATTATTATATATTGAATAGAATTTTTTATTTTTCAAGTACTTGGAAAAAGTAATAATGAAATTATTCATAAAAAATAATTATTTTTTATTTATTTTCATTATTTTGATTTTTTGCAAAATATAGTTTTTATATTTAAATGGGAGTTATTTTTAATAAATTTGGAAATAAAAGTCTTTATAAAAAAATTTTATTCATTTTTATTGATTGGATTTTCAATAATGCGCTTACTTTTTATTCAAATTGTTTTTTTTATAAATAAAATTTTAAAACTTTTATTTAAAGAATCTCAGAAATCATTTACTTATTTTAACAATTTCTTTATTCATTCACTTACAGAAAAAGTTTGAATTTCAAAGTTGCCTTTGCATTTCAATCCAACTAACTTTTTTATTTCTTTTTTATGTAAACAATTTGAAAATAAAAAGGCAATAAAATTTTTTCACGAAATATTCTTAAATGATTTTTTTTTTAAATTAAAGAAAAAATTTCGATAAAAAATCTAAAAAGGGTTTTTTTTCTTTTTCCTGACGCATCCATTTAAAGGTAGAAAAACCTCCAATTAAAAAGAGTTAAAAAATAAAATAAAATATTGATTTTTTTATCTATATTTATTAAAATTACTTTTAGATTTTCTATTTCCTTTTTTATTTTTAAAATTTTTTAACCTTGCGCCTTTGCCATAAAAATTGTTTGCCCAAGTTTGGCAGTTATTTTTTCAAGAATAATAATTTCTGTTTGTATGCGAAATATATTTACTTTGAAACGCCATAATATGTTAAAAACAAAGACTCTAAATATTAAATAAATAATACACTAAAAATTAATATTTTTTTAAATAAATTAAAAATATTTCTTTTTATCATTCATTACATCTATGGATTAAATATAATTAATAGAATTTTCCATTAAAAAAAAATAATGATTAAGAAAAAAAAAAGTTATTATTCTTATTATTATTGAAAAAATCTCACTAAAATATTTGCAATAGGTCGTCAAGAAAAAATTTTAGTGAATTAAAGTTTCAACAAATTACTGATCATACCAATTTTTGCATGAAATATTATTGTGTTCAATTTATAAAGTATATATTTAAATAATAAACTAAAACCGTTAACACTGAAAAAAAAAATTTGTCAAATTAAAAGCTAGTGATGAAAAAATTGCGTAATTACGCATTTATTTTACATTTCATTAATTTCAAATTGAACAGCAAAGATAGTGTTAAATTATAAAAAAAAAACGATTTTTTTCAAAAAAAAAAGTTTAAAGAATATTTTTTTATTTACTCCTTTATTTTTTACATGTGAAAAATGGCATTACTTTCTTCTCAGGATGGAATAACAGTCACGGTCATGATCATTGCAATTCGTCCAAGAAAAAAGATTTCAAGAAATGATAATGAAGAATAAATAGCTTGTGCAAAATATTAAAAAAATTTAAAAAATGAGGCAAGGTTTTGAAAAGAGAAATCAAAAAATAATTTAATAATTCATATAAAAATTAAAAAAGTATATAGCAATAAAAAAATTAAAATAATTAGTTCCCAACGGCGGATTAACAAATTGATTGCAAGGTGGCTCATGTGATAAAACAAAATATATTAATATCAAATTAAAAAAGAATCTAATTATGCATAAAAATGATTATTCATTTGTTTGATTAATCATCAAACTTGATATAATAAGAAATTCAAGTCGAAACATATTATCAAATAAAATTTTAATAAGCATATTTATAATATTTATTAAAGGAAGCAAAACTCTCCTACAAACTATACTTAATGCAAATCAAATTTAATTGTGTCATATTTACGATCCACATTTGCGCGCCCCTTTGACCATTAGATAAATTTTTTGAAGTAAATATGCATTTCGGTACTGGTACTAAATAAGCACTGGTAAGGGAATCTGTGAGCAAGATATTGTTGAGAAAAATTGTGGAAAAGGGCTATTTTGGCGGAATTTCGCTATAAATTACTTTGTCCTAAAAATTATGAATAGAAAGGGATCAGAACAGTCAAAATATATAAATAAATTGGTATTTTTTGGTTTTGCGACCCTCCCCCCCCCCCGAAACTTTTAAATAAAAAGTCATTTCTAGGGTAATTTAGGGCGCTGATCATGATTTAAACAGCAGCTCTCAAGGATCGGTTTTAGATCAATCTACCTTTTCTTGGACATTGCCAAATTGCTTCATAAATTTATTCACATAAGGCAAAGTGTACACTAGAGCTGCTCGAGAGTCTCGGTCTCAGGTTCTCGAGTCGAGAAATTTCTCGGGTTTTTTGGGGTCTCGGTCTCGATCTCGGTCTCGGTCTTTTGATCTCGGTTTCCGAGACTTTTTTTACACCCCTAAAGATTGACTTTTTGGATCAGAACAATTTCTTTGTTCAGCGAAATAATAAAGTTTTAGGGCACAATCTGTTAACAAAACGGCAATAAATTCTCAAAATTTTTCCCCCGATGGCGCCTATCGGCACCATCGGACCCATTCGGTATATTCTCTCAAAATTAATTTCAAATTTTTAAAAACTCTTCTTTTATGCAAGATTTGTTACCAAAAACGCTTAAATTTTCAAAATTTTCCTCGTCAGAGCCTATCGGCACTGCCGCCTCGCTCTTGATGAAAAACACATATTTCAAAAAACAATTTTTTGTTTTATTGCAAATTATAAACTTTTTGAAATGTTTTTTGAATTTACATTCCCAAATTTTTCATTGAAATACTGTAGAAATCAGACATTTTTGGGGTAACCAAATTGGTTCGGCGGTGCCGACGGCGTCGCCGGAATTTTTTTCTTTTATTTGCGTGAGCTTTACTAACGGATTTCGACCAAAACATGGTCATTTTTGAGAATCTTTGAGATAAATTTTGAGAAAATTTAAAGAGGTTGAGTGACCGCGGTGCCGATAAGCGCCGTAGGGAAAAATTTACAAATATTAGTAAGTTTTGTTAACAGATTTTGCCCCCAAAAAGGTCAATTTTTAGGCTTTTCACTGATTACAAAACAAATTTTTCAATTCATTTGTGAAATAATTTCAAAAATGTTCACACAATGTGGTAGATTTGAACCAGGCTAAATTGCAAAAGTTCGAGTTTATAAAATTGGATTGCAATATAGCTTTTTTATTTCAATTTGATAAATGAATGCGTACTTTTTTATAAAAAAAAAATGCTTTTTTTGGTTTAAAAAAATTTAACCCTATTTTTTAAAGAAATTTCTCGGTCTCGGTTCTCGAGTCGAGAAATTTCTCGGGTTTTTAGGGGTCTCGGTCTCGGTCTCGGTCTCGAGTCTCGGTGTCAAGTCTCGGTCTCGGTCTCGAGTCTCGGTGTCATTTCTCGGTCTCGGTCTCGGTCTCGGTTCTCGAGTCTCGGGAAATTTAGGGTCTCGAGCAGCTCTAGTGTACACGTCGAGAATAGCACATATAAAATTTTCATAATGATTTAAAAAATTACATTTAATAAATAACCAAAATTTTTCATTTTGTTGTTAATATTAACAAAAAAGAATTTACCAAATTAAAAACTTTGTAAGGAAAAACAAAAGTAAATTATTAAAAAAATAAACATTTTATAAAAAAGGAAATATTCACTGACGAAATAAAAAATTACACTAAATGATAATTTAATTTTTTTCAATGTCGAAAGATGGATTACACATATCGAATAACAGCCATGAGTATAAAAAATAATTAATGAATTTTTTAAAAGAAATTTTTAAAAGTAAATATAAAACAATAAAAGTTTTATTTAATATCAAAAATTTTGTAAATGAATTATGAGCTAAAAAAGACAAAGAAAACCATTTGTTTATTTATTTGCTTTTCATTTACTTATTTATTATTACATCGAAATTAATAAATAAATTATTAACTTAAAAAAGAATTGAATTAAAATTTATCAATAAATACCGAAATTTACAAATAAAAAAAGAACTTTGAACAGATCAAAAATTAAAGATTTTGTTTATCTTTTAAAGGAAAAAAAAATAAAATAGTTTTTCAAGAGATACTCAGAACTGGGCTTATATGTAAGTGAAAGAACTTTTTACATTTACATGTATTTAGTTAACAAAACAAAAGATTTCCAATGGAAAATCCAATTACATTAAGATTCTTCGAGTTCTATGCCTCCGCAAATGACACTATGAACGTCGGAAACCCTTGAAAAAGCTAAAAAAAAAAATTCAATCGAATAAAAAAAAATAAACTCCACCAAAAAATAAAGTAATAAAATGCAACCTAATAAACTTTATGATAAATAATTTTAATAAAAAAAATGCTAAAAAAAATATCACAATTTTTTCGTTACATTAAAATATGAATTATGAGCATTTTTCTATGATAAAAAAATATAATTAAAGAAAAAAAAAACGAATTACATTAAAAAAAAGAATAGATAATATATGTTTAAAATTTAAAACCTTGTATTAAATAAATTAAAGGCGAATACATTGATTTTGCTGACAGCGAAAATGTGAGTATATAATCAATCTTTTTAAGCCTAAAATTTATTTTGAATTTCCGAAATTCAACATTTAATTATTCAAATGTTATTAAAATAATAATCAAAAAAGTTTAAAAACTTAATTATGCACATATTTTTTCATTAAAGTAAAAAAATAAATAAACAAAAAAAATAATAAAACCACAATACAATAATATCAAATAGTGATATTAAGTGGCCGAAATTTTTAAAATAATATAAAGTTGTGGATCATAATTAGTATCATATTTCAAATAATTTGATAACTAAGTAATAAATGAAAAAAGTGTGTTCAAACCGTCTGATCATTTTTATTTAAAACAAAGATAATATCAAGGCAAACTCATATCTTTTATTGAAAGAAAATAATTTGAAATTATTTTAAAAATTCTTGAGAAAAAACTGTCAAAAAGTTTTTATTTTATAATAATTTAATTAAGAGATTTTCTTAAGCTCTTCCAGAACGCCACAACTTAACATTCAAAATATGCAATTTGGATCAAAAAATTAGGATCGGGTACAATTTTCAACGACTACAATTAAAGTGCGATTACATTCTCATTAATAGTTTTGAGCATTTATTGTATTTGTATGCTTAATTTATAGACTTTATTCAACCAATTAATGATTTTTGATGATTAAAATTAGGGTTGGTCGGGACCGGGACTTTTCAGGTTGAAAAAACCGGTGCTTTTTGGCTGGGAAAACCGGGAAAAAACCGGGGCGGGACCGGGACCCGGTCAAAACCGGGACTAGGGTACTCATTTGTACGTTTTTTTTTTCAGTACCAGTCACGGTCCCGACCAACCCTAATTAAAATGATCGTTAATTCTTTATTTTTCTTTGTAAAAAATTTTCTTAATTTATAATTCGTCCGCACGACCTTGGTCATTTGAGTTTTATTGAAATACTGTGCACTTCAGTCCTGGGTTACCCAATCTTGTTCCCATTTCACAATAGCTTATCATTTTATCTTTAAATTAAAAACAACTAAACAATCAATTTCGCATCATTTCGAAAACTCTAACAAAATAAATTATTAATAACAAAACAAAACAATCAGAAATTAGTTAATCAAGAAGGGAGGGGTTAAATGGTTTGTGAAACAAAAGGCTATATACAGTTGATTGGAACCATAAAGTGTTATTATACCAAAATATTGTTAATTTTGCGGTCCGTAAAATATGCATAAAAACTGAAATGTTGAGAACCGTACAGGTTCTAGAACTTAAAATCATAATTTTATTAATCACGCCACAACTTAACATTCAAAATATGCAATTTGGATCAAAAAATTAGGATCGGGTACAATTTTCAACGACTACAATTAAAGTGCGATTACATTCTCATTAATAGTTTTGAGCATTTATTGTATTTGTATGCTTAATTTATAGACTTTATTCAACCAATTAATGATTTTTGATGATTAAAATTAGGGTTGGTCGGGACCGGGACTTTTCAGGTTGAAAAAACCGGTGCTTTTTGGCTGGGAAAACCGGGAAAAAACCGGGGCGGGACCGGGACCCGGTCAAAACCGTGACTAGGGTACTCATTTGTACGTTTTTTTTTCAGTACCAGTCACGGTCCCGACCAACCCTAATTAAAATGATCGTTAATTCTTTATTTTTCTTTGTAAAAAATTTTCTTAATTTATAATTCGTCCGCACGACCTTGGTCATTTGAGTTTTATTGAAAACTGTGCACTTCAGTCCTGGGTTAACCAATCTTGTTCCATTCACAATAGCTATCATTTTATTTTAAAATTAAAAAAAAAGCTTAAACAATCAATTTCGCATATTTAGAAAACCTACAAAATAAATTATTAATAAAAAAAAACATCAGAATTAGTTAATCAAGAAGGAGTTATGGTTTGTGAAACAAAGGATGTTCAGTTGATTGGACCATAAAGTGTATTATAACCAAAATATTGTAATTTTTGCGTCGTAAATATGCATAAAAACTGAAATTTGAGAACCTTCACGGTTCTAGAACTTAAAATCATAATTTTATTAAATCATTAAGATGATTTTTAATATAAATATTTTCTTTTAATTTAGTTTATTTAGTCATAATTTCATTTTATTTTAAAAATTTTGGTAATTCTGGCTTTACTGATATATTTTTCATTTACATCATTTAAAATTATTTATTTATTCTTTCTTTCTTTTAATTTTGTTCTACTTTTTTATATGTTTTTTTCTTCTTCAAAGTATTTTTTTTAATTTATGGAATTTTTTACTTTCATGCCAAGGTAGCCCATAACAGATTGTATTCTAAAGAGTCATTACGTCTTAAAAAAAGTTTGGTAATGGTCATTTAAAATATTATTATTGATTTTCTATGTCTATTGATGTTTTTTTTATTATTATTATTTTTTTGAAAGTATTCAATTTTTCAAGTAGCTCAAGAATTGTTTTTTTATTTTCCAATTACTTTTAATTAAATATGATTTTACCTAAATAATAGAAAAAAAAAATTCAAATACATATTCCAAATTCTTTAAATTTCGGAGATTTATTAAATTGCCTTTTTTAAGGAATGAAATAATACTTATTATTATTTTCTTCTTTTATTTTTTTTAGACCTTTATTCAGGTGACAGTTTACTCATAGATTAATTTTAGCAAAATTTCTTAGATTTTTTAAAAATATTTTTGATTTTAATAAATGCCAAATTGATACTATAACATAGTGAGAAGTGCCAAGAAATTATATTTTATTTAAACTAACCAATAAAAATTAAAATTCGATTCAACTATTTAAGAATATATATTTAAATTTTTGAAAATCTTGCAAATCATTTCATTTTCACAATATTTATGCGATCGATTCTGTTAAAAATTTTTTTCTTTTTTAAAGTTTTGATATTTTAAATATTTTTTTGTCTGCGATAAATTAGTATTATCCGTTTGACACTCAACAAAGAGGTCATAATGGCAATTTGAAGGCATAATAGTCCAGATAAAGTGTCAATTGAATTTTTTTATCAATTAACAATTTATGACAGATTCCAGTAAATTTTAAATATGTTTGCGTTTTTGTTATCAGCAGTTTTTATGTTTCTTGTACCCATTAATTTGAATTTATCGTAGAAATAATAATAAAATGATTTTAATAAAATAGATGGCAGAATAGTTAAATAAGGTATATTTTATTTTAGGTTAGAAATAAATAATAGTGCTCTTTCGAATGATACCAAATTTACAAAATTTGGTCAGGTTAGAAAAAAAGCTCAGACGGACGGAACTAGTCTTTTTCATTATAAATTAATAAATGTGCTCCACTCTGCTCTCCACATTCAATTTACCGCAGCACCAATAAACGGAGGAAATCAATTTTAAAAATGGTTATATATATAATTTATCTTTTAGAACGACTTCTATTAATTTGCACTTCGACTAATTATTTAGCATCATCGAATTCAATGCCTCAATTTCTGTAATTCTTCAAATTGATTTATATTTTTTAAACATTTGTATTTTCTAGACAGTCGTTTTTAAATAGGATAATACGTCATTTTTTCAATTTTATTTCGTAAAGATTTATTTTTATATATAATTTAATTTTAATTTGCTTATTTTTTATTTAATGTTTTAGTCTAGCATTTATAAATAATTTCTTGACGACTGTTAAAAAAGCTTTTTTTAAAAGGATTAGTGAAAATATAAATTTAATTTATTAAGTTGAACTTGATTTTTTAAAGATTTTCCAGCCGATTATTTGACTGGTTTTTTTTTATTTTTCATAATTCTTTCATTCATTTCGGTAAGAAATTAATTCTGTATTCCGTCATATCCGTCATCATATTGTTTTTCGGTTTTTAGTTTTTGCAATTGACAGATTTTATGAGAATTACAATATCCGAAAGATTTAATTTATTAGTGGTTTTGCCATTTTTTAATTTTGTATTGCCTAATACTTTTGGGAAAGAAAGTAAAAATGGCTAATTTTCTAAATAAAACTATTTTTTCCTTCGTTGTTCGTTTTTTAGACTTTGTTCTTAAAGAAATATCTTTATAACAAAGCAAACGAAAAAGGAATTTCACGCTTTTATATTCGTTTTTTTAATTTTTCAAAATCATAAATATATTATAAATTCTTATAATTTTTTTATTATCAAAAATTCCTATATTTTCCCATTCATTTTAATAGAAGAAAATTGTTATTATTTAATTTAATTATTGATAATATTGCGAAATTTTGGTCTTTGGTTTCTTAACATTATGTATAAAAAAATTTTTATTTACTTCTTGTTGCGTCGAATTATTAGTTCGGTTTTAGACTGAGTGTCATTCCATTTGAAAAACCTTATTTTAGTTTTCTTTAAAAAAAAATATTGATTATTGCCAAATAAAAAGATTTTATTTGTAATAAAGAATAGGTGGGTTATTAATTTTTAATTATTATTTTTGCATTTGCAAAAATTATTAATTTAATTTTTTTATCTTTTTCGTTTTTCATTAATTAAAAATGTAAATGAAATACTGAAAATTAAATTGATGACCTAAAATAAAATTTTCTTCATTTTCGTTATTTTTTTGTTTACTAAGAATTTTTAAAATTTTATTCTTTAAAATAATATGAATTTTTAACATAATTTTTTTTTTATTCATGTTTCTGAAAAAAGCATTGTAAATTTCGCATCTACATTTCGGCGAAATGCCAGAATTACTTCATTTATTATTTTGTTTAATTTAATTTAATAATGAAAAAAATTATTTTTCTTATTTTAATCCTTTTTTAATAATTTGTAAATCATTTTTTTACTGTATCAGAAAATTTTCATATATCATAATGTAAGATCGTCATATACATAAGAATCAAATTGTTTTATTTTATATTATCATTTAAGTTTACTGCAAAACATTAATTCATATATTAATTTAGGCATTTTTAATCACTTATCATTTGTTCTAATTAATACTTCATAAATTGACAATTTTGCCCTTCTTGGGTTGTTTTCTATTACATTTTAATTATTATTTTCAATTTTAGCTTAGAATTGATTAAAAAAAGTTTTACAAAATTCAATAAGTGGCCACACAAAATCAAAAATTTCCCCAAAAATACTAAAATATGACTTTGAAGTTTGGAATTCGAAAACCTGGGGAATTTTTGAAATAGCATGCGGGTTTCGCGGATGTGCGGGCGGGTACCCGGGTACCCGACTTTTATAACGCTTGGCTCTTGAATTCCAAAAAAAAATAAATTAAAATTTGTTCTTTTAAATCAAAAAAAGACGGTAAAAATCAAGTTCAGATAAAATGCCGAGTTCGGGGGTCGATAAGTTTTATAAATAAGGCTGAAGTTCCTCGGTAATTCAATGGTAAAGCTACCCACGTATTTGGTGGAGGTGTGGCACCGGAGGCTTAACATTTTGCCCATTTTCTTATTCGATTGTTAATAAGAAGAATGTAAAGATTTGAGAATGCGGATAATCTTAATCAACGATGCCATATTTCTCTATTTTGCTTCATTAAAATAGAGCTACTTAATTTATAATAGGAGAAGAAAGTGACCGACGTTGCCGATAGCCGCGCCGTGCAAAATTTTGGTGTGATTTGTTAGCAGATTTTGCCCAAAAAGGTCAATTTTGGGGAATTTTATTATTATTTTTGCAAAAAATTTCTTCAGAAATAACTTTTCATAATGTATTTGCAAATTTAAATACCCAGAAAATGAGGGGGAAAAAATTATCTTTATATGATATGTCTTTCTGTCTTTGACATCAAAACCATTTAACTGTGTAAAATTTCTCCAAATCCGGAAATAAACCCGGGAACTAGTTCGGAATACAAAAAAACTGGGAAATACCCGAGTCGGAAACCGGGAATCAGTACATCTCTACTATCTGTTGCCATTGAATATTTTATGCTAAAATTTTTTGCCATTTATTTTGAATATTTTTGTTAAGAATTATCTTTAATACAATATTTGAAACAAGAAAAATGATGCTTTGAATATTAAAAATTTCATTATTAATTTTCAAACAAAACTAGTTCAATTGGGTCTTGCATATGAACATCACTTGATATTTATTTTTTAAGAAATTTAGAGTTTTATCAATTATTTCATTTAAATTGCTTTCGCCGTAGTGAATCTTAGTTGATGTTTTAAGCTCGAGGCATTCTCTGATTAATACCACTCATTTTTGTTAATTGTTATTTAATATTTATATAATTGCGTTGCATTATTTTAAGATTTATTACTAAAGAACAGGGCAGGGATTCGTACTTTATTTCAAAGGACGTCCTTTATTTTTGGCTTTCATCCTTTGAAAATTTGAAGAGTCCTTTATTTCAAATATGTCCTTTGAAAACGGAATTTTGCCCATAAAATGTAAAAAGGGCTCATTTTTAGGCCAAAATCCATTAGCAGATCTGACCCAAATTGTCAAAAAATTTCCCGGCGGCGCCTATCGGCACCACCAAACCACTTTTACCTTAGATTTTCTCAAATTTTACTCTAATTCAACTATTTTTTGTGCAAAATGTGTTACTAAAATAACCCAAATTGGCAAAAAAATTTCCCGGCGGCGCCTATCGGCACCGCCTCCGCACCCTCCCCCGCGCTTGGTGAATAATAACTATTTTTTATTGCATAAAATAAAATTTTTGAAGTGTCCTTTGAATTCGCAAATTCTTCCCCTTAGGTCCTTTGAAATCACCTTATCAGTCCTTTGAAATAGAGCTCGACCGATCCCTACCCTGCTAAAGAACATTAGACAGTAATCCTTAAATTTTAGGCCTTTTTATAATTTTCTTTCATTTGTTTATAATTTGTTGTCTTTTATGCTCTTCTTTTTTCTCATTTATTGTATTATCTAAGTCTTTTAAATGCGCATATTTATTTTATTTGCATTGATTACGGGAAAAAATTTATTATATAAATAAATTTATAATTTTGAATAAATTATATTTTACATAATAATCTTTACATTTTCATTTTATTTTCTAATGACTTTCTTATGCCACTATTACTGCTCTTCAGTCCAATTTTCTTTATTTAAACAACTGCTTATTACAAAAAGTGTATTTATTAAAACTATTTTATTTGTCCATTTTTTTTTTTGAAAATTTGAATATAAATTTTTTTTATCTTATACAATTTTTTATGTTAATTTATTATTTTTTTAAACCATTTGAACATTTATTTTATAATGGATGTTTATTTACATATTCTTTCATTTCAAATTAACCCAAATAAAGTATTAAATTAAATTTTTACTATATTCATTTGTCTTTTTATCTCATAATTTAAATTTAATTTTTTTTTTCTTTTTTCTAATATTTTTTCTTGCTTTTGATCAGAAACTAAGATATAATATTTTTTCTTATTTTATTTTTTTTAACTTTTCTGTTTTAAAATACAACATTTACTTTTTCTAAAATTAGTTAAAGAAATTATTATTTTAATTTTTACAATAGTAGGGTTGGCGGCGCCCGGGTTTAAACCGGGGGTCTTGGTTCTCGGTTAGGCCTGTTTTCTGAGCTCCGATTTTCTGTTTCTGTTGATGAGTGACACCCTGTTTCGGTTAACTAAAACCGGTTTGGTCGAAAAAAGAATTAACGCAAAGTGGCCGGCGGTGCCGTTAAGCGCGGGGAAAATTTTGAAAATCCGTGTTACTAAATAACAGATTTTGTACTACAAATTTTTGAGAATTTAGTTTTGATTTTTCAACGGAATCTAGCCTCACCTTTGACTAAATTTAGCAGCCATAATTAACTTAAAATAACAATTGTAAGGCATGAGTCGATCTTGGTTTAAAGCTTCCAATTAAAAAACAGAACCGATAAAAGGATAAGTTTTCTGATATCAAGATGTGACAACTTTTTGCATATCAATTTTTTTGTTAAACATTTTGCTTAGAAAAAGCTTTAGTGCCATCCTAAGGAGTGCATTTTAAAACCCATAAATGTTGATTCAAATTAATAACGAGAAAAAAATAAACTTGGGATAAGTCAAAAGATTTTCATAAATATAGCCGTACTTTTGTTGTTGTTGATATTATACCCGATTTCTATATTCTTTAATATGAAATTGCAATTTTTTGTATTTTGAGCCATTATTTAATTAATAAAATGAATTCAAAAATAATTCTTTATTCCGTATGAGCAATACGCGAGTTTTTTTTTTCTTTAAGGCTTAGATAGACTTATTTCTTTTAAGAATTATGGTACGTTTTTCGTAACTAGACTTTCAACGTAATTTGTCTTCTTAATCAAATCAAATGTTGTGCAAAAGCAGAGTGCACGAAAAGCCTTGGGGAAATATTCAAAAAATAAAATTGGCAATAAATGATTTGCCAAAAATGGATCAGTTATCAGTTATTTTACCGATTTTACGGTGACGATGAGAAATAACTGAATGAGTCAAACCCTAAAACAGCAGCTGGAAAATAGAAAATTCTTGCCAGTTCTTATTGAAAATTTTGCTGTTTAGCTGGCTGACTATTGAACAACTCGAAAAAAATTTTGAGGTTGTATTTTTCTTTGTTAAAACTCAATTCATTTATTGGTTTTTAAGAAAATTTATTCTAGGCAATTAAAGCTTGGGCTCTATTAACTTTAAAAATATATAGAAGTAATGTATTTAATTTTTGAAAGGAATTTTGGGCCTGATTTTTAGTAATAAAAGCTTTAATTTTATAACAATAAATTTTTGCAATGATCATTTTTTGCCATTAATTCAATTGCTTTTTTATTTTTTGGTAATTAGGCATTAACTTATTTTAATTGTATTTCATTACATTTATTCTTTGGTTTTTTAATTTATTCATTTATCTTTCGTACATATCTTTTTCTTCATCTTTTTCATTATTAAATGGGTTTCTCACTTGCAATAGGTATTTTAAATTTGTTATCTTATTATAAATATTTATTAATTATATAAAAAATTCTCCTCTTTATGTATTTGATAGTTGAGAAAAATATTATTTCTAGATAATTATTAATTTTCTAAATCTTTATTATATAAGTATTAATCTTGATATTAAACCGGGTTTTTAAATTACTTGAAATTTGTTTTATTTTGATAAAAAAAACGGGTTTTTTCAAATTTTTTCAAAAATCATTTATTTGATTTATTTTTTTATCCATGATGAATTGCCTTGAAAGTCGAATAGTCTGTTGATGAACTTTATTTTTTTAATATTTGTTTTAAATTTATATTATTAAAATAATAATCATTTTATTATTTTTATGCGTATAGACATAATAATCTCCTTACTTTTTAGACTAAAATAAACGAATTAGCTTAAAACAAATTATAATTGATTCAAAGTGATTCAATCTATAAAAATTGCAGAAATTCTTTTCTTTTATTTTTATTTTCTTTTTCTATAAATTATTTTGCATTGTTTCATTATTATTACTATTTTTTTAAATTTTATTTTAAAGGTAATTCATTTTATTGTCTATTTTTTATACATCTTTTTACTTGGGGTTTTATTAATGAAATCTTTTCTTTCATGTTCGTAATCATCTCTTTCCAATTTGTTTCCGGTTTTGACTTTATTTTTTAATATTATTTTGTGATCAGAGCTAATCAAAGTAATTTTAAATATACAGTTTGTCACTTGCAATAAGTTTTGTTTCATTCAATGGATAGAATCTTTTCGTTTTTTAATTAAATGAAAAAAGCTTTTAGAAATTGTTTCTAAATAATCTAAATTAAAATTTCTTTTAAACAAACCCCCAACTAAAAAAAGTGTATAAGAAATGCCGGCAAAAAATTAAATATTTTGATCTTTTAAATAATTACCCCTTTCGTAAGGATACCATTCCTTTGATGATGGCGGAAAAAAACGTTCATTTTTCTATATATTTCTAACAAATTTCATGAAATTTTCCAGGCATGCGCTTTTATGGCACATTGCGGTTACCAACCCTTTTTAAAGCATAATTAAAAAAAATTTCGGATCTATATAGCTATTGAAAAGTAAGTAATTGTAGTGTTCCTTACAAAATATAAAACACAAAAGTGTGAGATTTAATAGAGATCCGCAAATGATGGCATTTTTTACGTTAGTCTGTGTAGAAAATCAAATTCTATATTCCCCCGCGAAACTAAGTAAAAATAGACAATCATTACTTTATTACCTTAGTGTTTAAAAAAAATTAAAAATTAAATTTGTGTATTTGAAAAAAATTTAATTTATGCTAATGTGCCTTGGAATGAAAACCTTAAGTATTATTTATGTTTTTTATGCAAATAATTGGCTATTTCTCTTATAATTCTCTAACAAAAAAGGAATTTTTCTTCATATAATGGGTTTTTTTCTAACTCCATTTCATTATTTAATTGAGAATTTTTTATTTTTTTTTCAATTATTATATTTTTTTTTGTCTTTAAAATTATCATCAGTCTTTTGAATTTTTTTCATTCAACTTTACTATTCATGGAATAGGATTAGCAAGACTTCTTCTTTTTTTGTTTTGTTTTGATTTGATAATTTTGACACACTTTTTAAAAGAATTAGTTTAAATATTTTAAAACGCAAAATTTACACCAATAAAAAATAATTATTTAAAAATAATATGCAAATTTAAAGTTTAAATTTCTGTAAAAAAAAAAAGAAATTACGTTAAAAAAAAATTTGAATTTGTTTATTATAAGTACGACAAAAATGAAATATTAAAAAAATAATAGAATACAGTAAATTAATTTTTATATAATTTCTTACCAAAGGATTTGCGAAACAATCAATCTTATTAGATCTATAAACATCAGTGCACGAATTTTCACCTATCGTACAATGGAGAACAACACCGAGAAGCCCTTCATGATTTGGTTTTCACTGATTTAGATTTGAAGGAATATTTAAATATTTAAAAACAAGACTGAATTATTACAAAATGACTACAAAATTGTTGAGCCAAATCAGAAATTTTTAACTTTTATATTTTTTTAAGAAAGAATAATTAAATATTTTCTTCAAAATTAGTAAAATATCATAAGGGAGCATAAATTTGTGGGTGAACAAAATATTATTAATACCTCCTTTATTTGTTTATCCATTCCTAACTAAAAATATCTATAAATTGTCCAAATAAATTCTTTTTCTCCAACAATCTCAGAGGGAAAAAAAAACGTAGGCATAAGGCAAAATACATAAAAAAAACATAAAAATATTCTTACATAACTTTAAGAAAATAAATAATAAAAATATATTAATCATGTGCATTTAACAATAAGTTAATATAATTTTGTGAAGAAAAAATTTAATCAAAAGGCGTAAATAAAATTGATATATCTTGCAAGATATTAAATAAAAAGAAAGTCGAAAAAACTCTTCCGGCATTTTTGATAAATTGATTATTTTCTTATTAACGAATGATTTAAAGTTATTTAAATGCAGAAATCATTTATACTAATATTCTAAAAAATTGAGCAAAAAGTAACCTGTAATAACAAAAATAAGGCCTACCAAAAACACAATAAAAAAATCTAAGGCGATTTAATATTACAAATTTTTTTCAATTTTCATAAAAAAAGAATTTTTTCAAAATTTATGCAGAATAGAAAATTATCATAATAAATTAATTTGAATTCAAAAAAACTACTTTTTTAATAATTGAATTAATCAAATCCATTTCTCAGACAATTGCCACCCGCCTTCACAAAATTTGTAATGAAAAAACGACACCCAAAAAGATTAACAGAAAATTAAATTCAATAAGAAATAAAAGTTGAAAATCATTAGAAAGTACAACAATAATTTAAAAGAAGAAGTATTTTACTTTAAAATAATAAAACAAACTATTTTTAAATGCGAAAATATGTCATAATTTCGAAAAGTAATTAAATAAAAAAAGAAAGCTTATCCTCATATTAATAAAAATTTATTAGGTATTTTAACCCCAAAAACAATTCACTTATCAAAATATTAAAATAATCGTTTATGAGAAATAAAACCCCTTTTTAAAAAAAAAAAGCTGTCACGTGACCAGATAATTGAAGAAAAATGATCATCATCAAAAAATATAAATCGCAAAAATTTATGTTAATTGAAAAATGAATAAAATGAAAAAATTTTAAGTTTTAATAATATGTACACAGTTCGTCGAACGAAGGAAGAGGAAAGGCCAGGACACATAAAGCACCACATATACGCACTTTCACCTGGAATAACATGCAGAAATATAAAACTATAAAATAATTTATAAAATTAAATTATCTGACTATTAATATTGAAATTTACCTCTTTTTATTTCGCGCTATCTTTATATCAAATAAAAATAATTAAAGAAATATATTGATATTATAATATAATTTTCATTTTTTGACAGCGAGAAGGTAATTTCGATTGAAATTTTGGATTTTTTATATGAAACGGTTTAAATCACAAAATTTCTTGACACCAATTTAGTCTCTTTCCAAATAATGAATATTTAATCCATTTATTAGATGCCTGTTTTATGAAACCTTTTGGCATTTTCTAATGATAATTAAATTTTATTACTACAACTATTTCTCGAATTAATATTCTCATTTTGTCCCTATGATAAACAATAAATTTAACAACCTATTATTTTTTTCTCGATAATTTATAAAACAAAATATTTCATAGTTCTATAAAATTGACTTTTATATTTTTTTTGTCTGAAAATAGAATTGATCATTAGCAGTTATTGGTTGCATATTTATTAATTAAATGACATTATTTAGGTTTTATGGAATAAATTTAAATAAGAATATAAGTTTTAAGGCGAATTACTAAAATTTATTTTTTCTTTTTATTTCATTTGTTTGATTTCGTATTCTTTTATTTTTTATTTTTAGTTTCCTTTTTAAATGTTATATTAGTATAATTTTTTGATGAGTCAAATTTACCAATATTTTCTGGAGTAATGAACACAATTATAAATGAGATGAGACATTAATAAATAAGTCATAAATTATTAAAATTTATTGGGGCATGGGAGCAGTTACCTATGATGGCAGATTCGTGATCAGCGGACCCGAAAACCCCTTAAGACATGTTTTTACAAGGGGGTTAGATGTCTTTTTTAAATAACTGCTTTTTTAAGCCTTTTGGTCATATTTTGTTCTTTTTTTCTTACTGTGAGGTAAAAAAGTAGAAAATAACACAATTTTTTACAAATTTTAACCAATTTATTACTATTTTTTTTTTAATTTTCCTCGGCAACGCCTTCGGCATCACCGGACAACAATCCCTTTGAAATTTTTCAAAAAAGGACCTAAAATTGATCATTTTTGGGGATAATCTGTTAACTAATCGGCATTAATTCTCAAATTTTCCCCCGGTGGCGCCTGTGGGCAACACCGGACCACCATTCGTTTAAGTTTTGCCAAATTGGTCTCAAAATTGATCATTTTTTGTCAAGATTTGTTACCAAAACACACTCCAACTTTGAAAAATTTTCCCGGCGGCGCTTATTGACACCGCCGACCCTTTTTTCATAATTGTTTTAATGTCGCATTTCAACGCCCGACAGCGAAAAATCTTGCTCCGAAATCTACATTTACTTATTTCCAGTCCTAAATTACTCAAAATGATATGTGTAATCAAAAATTTAATTATTTAATATTAATTAACCTGGATAAATTGATGTACAATTGCTGCGCAGTGGAAGTCAGCTTAATGACCGAAAACTCAAAAAAATCATAGGTATGACAATTCTGAGGTCATATCCGTGATAAATTCATTATTTCAAATATTGAAATTTTTAAGCTAAAAATAAATATGCATGCAACTCAAAACTCAAATTGATTATTTATAATAAAAAGCAAAAAACATATAACTTTAAAAAAGATAATATCAATATCATGTAACTTTATTTTATCAATAACTAACGTAACAATATTAGTTATTTATAATTAACACAAAATATAAGCAAGTTTCAAATAAAATAAAAAGTATTAAAACGGTAATAAAATTAATTATTTTTCTGGGTCCCGATATTTGAGCATTGGCCCCCTCTTTGATGAGAAAGCGTTGACATCTCGTTCAAACAAGATTTTGTAACGAACTTGTGTTCGATCTGTCTGCCAATTTGTTTTTCTCAAAAATATTTGAACCATCAGGAATTTTTTTCTGAAATTATCCTGATTCAAGCCATTTTCGGGGTTTCAGAATTCTATGAAGGAGTGATCTGATCGGTTTGGTAAAGATCAGCACCAAAAATGTGCTTAAATAAATTTTTCAAGATTTTTAACTGCTGCAAGAAAAAAGTTATTATAGTTTATCTAATGGCCAAATATTTTATAAAACACAAAATTTGACTTATTTTCGGCAAAAAATTTATTTAAAAAATTTTCATCTTCTGCATCCGGGTTTTTTATGTGAATCTTATATTATTGGGGGAGGTACGCATGGCTAAAAGTTTGGCTCTTTTAATTTTCATTTTTCTCCTTTAACTTTTTTTTGACAGAGTTTTTTTAAACATTTTCATGTACGAATACATTCCTGAGACCTCAAGGTTTCGAATGATACCAAGAATGTAAGGATTGATTCATGAGGAAGAAACTTATGGTCAACAAAACCAAGAATGGTCAGTTGATTGGACTCATAAAGTGCTATTGGACTCATAAAGTGCGATTTGGCTCATAAAGTGCATTAGAGCCAAAAGTTTTCTCAATTGTACAACGGCAAGTGGTAGAAGTGAAAAAAAATAGAATTTTGAAACAGAGCATATGATTATATTTGAAAAAAAACTCATAAATATTATAAATAAAATAATTAATAAATGAATCATCTATATTTAAATCAAATTTAATATAAAAAGGACATTATATTTGCAAGTTTCAAAAAAATTCAAATATAATTCAAAATTATATATTAATAAATAATGTAGATAAAAGCATAAATCAAACCCAGATATATAAAATCGTAAGCCTTTTATTTCATTCATTGCTTTATTTACAAATATATTTTTTAAACAATTAGTTTTATATTTTGATCAAGTTTTCTGCAATTGAATAGTTATTAAAATTAAAAAATAATTTATAAACAAGGTATGAACTTCACAAAGAAATTTCGACCCTTGCCAATCGTAATAAAAAAAGGTATAAAAACAAAAATATTGCAAAAAATGCTTTAATTTGAATACTTTTTTAAGATTAACAAAATTTTTTATTTTATCCACGAAATCAGCCAATTGCAAAAAAAAAAAAAAATTTTTTAACCCCAAATAAAAAAACATTTATTACAGATAAAAAAACGGGAACCAATTTTAAGCGTTTTTCTTGGCATTTCATACATGAAATAATTAGACAATTCAGTATATTAGCAGCATAGAAAAAATGCAAATATATACAACTCAAATCCAATCAAAAAATGAAACTAATAACACTAAAGAAGAAAAAAAAATAAATAAAAACATAAAATAAATAAATGCAAATTTTTCAAATTTTTTTTAATTGAAATTAAAAGATGTAAAAAAATTCTTCAACAATAAAACTTATTCATAAAAGAAAAGCCAAAAACAAATGTTAAATTTTTTATTAATTAAATTAGAAACTTGAAAAAAAATTTATTCTAAAGTTTTAAATTAAAATTTATTCTTTACAATTATATATTTATTTAAAAAAATTACAAATTTGAAATTTCATTTAAATATTTGGTTTAATAAAGCAAAGACAAAAAGAAATGATTTTTTTTTAATTTGAAAATAGATAAGAAAATTCAAAATATGTAGATTCTTTTAAAAATTATAAATGTACATACATTATAAATATTTGAAAATTAATGTTCCTAAAATAAATCACAAACATCAACCAAAATTCTTGCATATGGATAACAAATTGATTTGGCTGAACTGCAAGAATAATAAAGCCCATGTATTTTCGGGGCTTGTCCGAATTTCGTTCTATTGTAAAAAAACAAAATATTCATATAAAAAATATCCAAAATGATGAATAAAAAATCACGCTAATATTTTGCTGAAATTGCTCAAAAGCTTTTACCTTAACTTTTTTTCGTAAACCACAATAGACACAATAATAATAATTAAGGGTTTAAATAAAGCTAGAATTGAGTATATTATAAACTTCTTACTATTAAATTATTTTTTAATTTTCATAATTGAAATAAAACCATATGAAAAAACAAATGTTTTAAATTTAAATACTTTTTATGATTAACAAAATTTTTTATTTTTTCCACTAAATCAGTCAATTGCAAAAAAAAAATTTTTTATAAGCAATTAAAAAAAACTACAAACAATGAAAATGGTGAAAAGTTAAACCAAACCATATTATAACATATAAATATTAAAGTATAAACCATAATATCAAATTACAATTTCGAAACCGGGCAACGAACAGTTATTTTTAATAGTCAGCAAGAATGTATATAAAACGATGCTGTCGTATACAGAAAAAATAGAAAATTTTAACATAAAAATTTTATTTTTTCTATTAAATTCAAATAATATAAATATTTTAAAAATTATCATCCAGAAATCCCGGACAATGGGTCTTTCGTTAAAAGGTCATTTCTAAATGAATTTTTTGAAAAAAACATCATTAGCTTCGGACGGCGACACGAAGTTTGGGCATCATAAAGCCAATTTTAAAAAATAAAAAGCCATAAAATTTAAAAAATATAATTCCCGGCTTAAATGTGCCGTAAAAATCCAAAAATGCCAAATAAGACATAAATATTTTCTACAGTAAATGTGCCAAAAATTATATTAATGAAAAAATTAAAATAAATAAATTTTAAGAGTATCGAGCAGTGTAATACTATTTATATGTCCTATTTTAAATTTCCTTGTGCCCTAACTTCTCGGTGCCCAAATTTCCCCCTGCGTTTCGGACAATATCATAATTTTTTCATTTGATTGCTTTTAAGCAAAGTTATGAAAGATTTTCAAAAAATTCATAAAAATGGCCTTTTTCGAAATGACCCAGCACCGTTGACTGGCATCAAAACACGAGAAAACATTTTTATTTATATCAAACAAAAAAAGAAAGTAATACTAATATTCAAAATATCAGCTATTATTATCAATTTTAAATTGCCAAATTCCAGAGACAACAGTGATATCCGGCGGGCATAGAAAATGCAGAACCAAAATATAGAACCCTGAAGTCTTCAGAGCCCAAAAAACAAAATATTTTTAGCACCTAAAAAAGTAATGACATATAATTTTCATAGATTCTCTAAAATAAAATAAAAATGTTGAAAATTATGACATAATAAATTAAAAAATGAATGAAAATAGTGTTCCACCAACCCATACGCATAATATTCGCTGGCGATGCGAAGACAACTGTACCCTGAGAAAAGATTATTATAATTATTCAGAAGCATATAAAAATTTTAATTTAGAAGGATTTATTAAAAAAAAAAGATCAAAAGCGGTTTGAAAAAAAAAAAATCAATACTTCATCTAAGAAATGAACAATTATGCTTTTAAGAAAATTTAGTTTTAATTTAAATGTAAAAACATATATAAATTTGCAAAAACCCAGTGCGTTTAATTTTTAAAATATTATTTATTATGGAAAAATAAATATTATTATGTATAATTATCATTTTAATAATAATTTCTGTTTTACTTTTATTTTCAATGCTCTTAAATAATAATCTTTAATTGTGCATCTTTTATGAAGAATATAAAGTAATTATAAATGATACATTTTAATCAGAATAACTAAAAAAGTTTTTAAAAATAATTTATTTTAAATTTAAATTTAAACTAATAAGTCAACACCAACACTTGCCTCAACAAAGTCTAAAACAACAAAAGCAAAAAAAAAAAAAAATGTTATTACCAAAATCAGCCAATTTACTTACTTTTCCGAAAAAATAATGGCAAAAATGAAATTAGGAAAGCAAAAACAATAAAAATGAAATTTTATGTTTTATATTTGTGCCAGACATATTTGACCACTTCCCGTCAACCAATCGAGTTAAAATATTAACTCTACCTAACAATTCTGAAAATTTTAAGATTCAAAAGTCAGAAGTAGAAATTATAAAGAAAAAAACATTTGATTTTTTAGCAAAATGAGATGTTGCATTCGAGATACCTTTTCAGAAGGTTTAACTTATTAGTAGATCCTAAAAATGTGAAAAAACTTATATCAACTTAACTTTTGATACTAATCAAAAAGAAGATTTCCAAATCGATCAGATCACACCTTCAGGTCAATCCTAAAACTCGGATATGGCTTGAAATCGGAGTTAAATTAGAAAAATGGTTTAGCAGACGATAGATAGAGCGCAAAAAAACTATTTAGTGCTATGCTATTTTTAGTGATTTTTATTTATTTTATTTAACTAAATTGAACAATCTTGGTATCAGCGGACAGCTTTTAAATGGGTCTATTAGCCATCCAAATTCCAAAAAATTTCATTAAATTTTTAAAGAGTTAGGTTACTTAAAAAATAGTGGCAAGAAAGTGCAATTATTATTCCAAAATTTGCAACATTCCTTATGGCTAGTTTTACAAGCTGTTTAAAAAATACCAATAAATTGAAAAAATATTAAAATACAATTAACAAAAAGGAAAATTCGTCTTTGAAGGAAGCATGGAGCATGAGAAAGTAATGATGACCAAAAAATTATTATACAGATACCTTTCTAAAATATAACTTGAAATATAAAAATAAATATGGATAAATAAAATCTCAAAGTTTCTAATATATATGAGAGATTTATTCGGTTGTGCCGATAGGCACCACCGGAGAGAAATTTGAAAATGTAACTGCACCGATATTTCAGGCTTCTCATTATTAAGAACATTGGACAATACCATTTATGTATTCCTTGACACGCTTACAAATTCAGATTAAAATAAATTCAAATTAAAATATTAACCAAGAAGGGAAAATCATTAAATAAATGAATGAATAAATTGGTAATAAATAATATTGACGAAATATTTTATTTAATTAAAATAAAAACTATTATCATTTTTAATATTTTTATAATTTAATTTCTAAAAAATTGAAATTGGTTGCTTTATCTACTTTTCTGATGACAAATGTTTTCCTATTTTAATAAACTGTATGCATTCATTATCTAAAAATATTAAAAAAATAATAAAACCATGAGAAAAGAGAAATGAAACCCAAATTTCATTATAATAAAACTTTATATAATAATTTGTAATGAACAATGAAAGTTAAATATAAAAAAAGTCAATTTAAAAAATATTAATTCCAACAGATTCACAAAATTTAAAAATTATTTACAGCACAAAATTAACAATTAAAATGCCGAATAAATAAAAAAATTAATAAATTTTAACAAAAATTTATCTTTAAAAAACCCGAAACCCCTGTTTAAACCCGGTCGACCGCGAAAACATTATTTATTGAATGCTAAATCAAAAAAAAAATGGTAACAAGTTGATTCTTGTTGATAAAATTTTATTTCAAGCCTCATTTTTTTATTTTAAACCAAACAATAAAAAAAATAATTAATAATTGAAAATTCACAAAAGAAAAAATGAGCAATTTAAATTACAAAAAAGAAATAACTTAAAAAATAAAATTCATATCTCTAATCTAATAAAACTGGAAAACCCAAGAAAAGGCGCGTCTACGTGCAATCGTGGTTTGTCCTTATTAATTAATTAGTTGGTCAATTTTAACAAATATTCCAATAATCGATGAAAGGATGCGCATTGTCAACCGTGCTTCAACATTTGTTAAATTGCACCATTTTTTATAAATTTCCAAACATAATGTAATATAGCAATAACAAGAAACTGAGAACGAAATGTTAGCCTAAATGGCAAGTTTTCACATGAATAAATAAATTTGAATATTACTCAAATTTATTCGCATAATTTAATCCATAAAAAAATTTATTATTGTGACGGATTAACAAAATCAAAAATTCAAATTTGATAGTCCTTCGAATTTTCACTATTTATAAAAATACCAATATGGGAAAATACCAAAAAATGTCCTTGAATGCAAAACTAAACCATAAATAAATAAGTTAGCTAAAATAAATAGAATACTTTAATTAATTAACAATTTTTATATAATTTTTTAATTAAATTAAGGATAAATATTTTTTTCTTTTACAAATAAATGCAAGGTCTCTGTCATCGTTTTCAATTTTAATTTTAAGTATACCAAATTTCATTTCTCTATTTGTAAATAAGAATGAAATCAATTTTTTAAAGAAACAGACAAATTTGTACTCTTTCGACAATTAATTTAAAAAAACGCTGTGGATGTGATTCTAACCTAGTTTAAATTCCAATGAAAATACAAAAAGGTTATAAAAGGAATATTTTTTAAAAAATGTCAACTAAAAAATCAGTCAATCAGTTGGAATCTAAAAGCAATAACTAGGCATGAAAAAGCTAAAAAAATCAAACCTATTATAATAAATTTAAGAATTAATCAATTAATATTAGTGAAATAAAAAACTATTCATAATTTTTATGTGAAAAGCCCATTATTTAATTTCCAACATCAATTATTAAATGAAAGTACAGGTTTAAAATATAATCAATCGAATAATAAATAAAAATCAAAGCAATAACGAATAAATAAAAATAGGCTATTACAGTAACAAAGCTTTTTTCCAAAAAAACTATTATTTCCAAATAATGTTTAAAAAGTAACAAGCTTTTCTTGGATGGCACAGAAAGCGAAAAAAAACTCTAGGGCAATTATTTTCAATAGAAAAAACAAGAAAAATCTTTTTAATTATAATCAATAAAATAACGAGAAAAGTCACCCCAAATTTAAAAAGCATAAAATATGAAAGAAAAATCTCCCAAAACAAAAGAAATTTAAAAAATGCTAAAATAATTAGCTAATTTAAGAGTATGATTAAAAAATTATTAAGAATGCCACTCAAAATTAAAGAATGAAGGCTGTTGCTTTGGTGTCAGGGCACGAAATGGAACAAATTCAGAATCTTTTTTTTCTTGTCGAAGATGCCTTTCAATACGATACAGCTCAATCCTTTTCTTTCTTTTATATATTTTTAAATTTGAATAAGATTCTTTAAATTGGTAATTTTATAAAAGTTAAATAAAGGCAAAAAAAAATTTAACTTTTTAATCTTTAAAAATACCAAAAATACCATAGCAAAAATAAATGAATTTTAATTTGCCAAAATATGAATGAATACAAAAGCAATTGCGGGCATTAGCTAACTATGAGGGAAAAAAAAATTGTAATAATTATATTAAGTTGCTCATTATTATTAGTTTTTAATTTATAATTAACCATTTAATATATTATTTTTTATATGCTTTCTATTGATACCAAAAAAATATAGTCATAAATCAGTCAAATAAAATTTCAAAGAAATTCAGTTTTACAAATAAATATTATAAAAATGCATTTAAAATAAATTTCGTTTTACATATATAAAAAATTTAAGAATAAATGTTTTTTATTATTTTTTGAAAATCTATTCGAAAAAATGCTTATTAAAATTAATATTTAAATTAAATCTACTAATTTTTATTACAAATACATTTGCTTAAAGGAAAAATGAAATATATTTTTTAAGAAAAAATCCATATCAAGAATCAAAGTTTTGTAATTGCTCCGGAACAGCATATCAACTTATCAACAAATAAAAAGTGTAATTCTTATATTTTCTAATTTTTTCATGATTTCAGGGTCTTTGGTTTTAATCAACCAAGAAAATTGGAAAATGAAATGAAACCAAAATATAACTAAATAAATAAATAATTAAAATACAATTGCTTTCTTCCGTTTCTGTATGATCATGTGCTTTAGAATAAAGTACTAACCGAGTCGTAAACTTATAAAAAATTTTAAGACAACCATAAAAATGTTATTGCATTTAGTCATCATCAAGTCCCCATTCGACTCCCTCCACTCATCATGAATATAAAGAAAACAATAAGTTGTTTTGTCCAAAGATTAAAACAATTTTTAAAATATTTGATTATTAATAAATAAATAATTATTGAATAATACCATTAAGCTCATGCTTAAATTTAGCATAAAAGATATTAAATGGTTTAATTCGAAAAATTGACGAAATTATTAAAGAAAAAAGTAATCTATTGCAAGGAATTATCTAAAAAATGCTGCTAGGCAGGCCTTGCTACACTGAATTTCAAAACGCCTTGAAAATCTTAAATTGTAATGAATACATAATAAATAAAATAAATTTAATATTTAAAATGAATCAAATTACTAAAAAATAATGATATTGCAAATAAGTTTAAAAACCAAAAATACCAATTGAATAATTAGAAAAAATAAAGACGTATAAAAAACTTAAATTTACTTTTAAATTTATTAAAATTTTTAATTTATTTAATCTGCCCAAATAATTGGAAGAATATATATTAATGTGTTTCATAATTTTATAATATTATTTAAATTTGTATTATACCAGCCAGATAAATTCAAAAAAATCAACTTTCTAAATGAATAATCAGAGAATTTTAATATTAAGGTAAATTTTATTTTTGAAAATAGATTTTTTGGGGGTTCTTTTTTGAAAAAATTAAAAAGGGTTAAATAAATTTCCAGCGGTTCTAATATGCACAGCCGGGGAAAATATTTCAACTTTTTTTACCTCACTGTAAGAAAAAGAACAGATGTGAAAGTAGGCTAAAAAACATCTAACTCCCTGATTTAGACCAAAAAAGAGCTTAACTAATCTTTAATTCTGTATAAATTCAATTGATTGTCTATTAAAAAGTAAAAATATGAATCAATTCATTATAAATTGTAATTCGCACAGCTTTTCATAAAAATAATGTATTTTAAAAATAGTAACTTAATTAATTTAATACAAGAAAAAAGAGCAAATGTGGAAAATGACTTTTCATCAAGTATATATGGTTAAAATAAAGCAATATTTATAATTCATTTAAAAACTATGACATAAACTCTTTTATTAATTGGCAATTATTATAAAAATAGAGATTTATTTTGTTATTTTTTTATTGATAGTGTTGAAAGCAGAGCTGTTATCTCAAATTTTGAAAATAAGTTAAATAAATGGATATTTAAAAAGAATTTAATGTGCATAA
The DNA here is from genome assembly GCA_039877585.1 of Heterodera filipjevi. Taxonomy (NCBI): domain Eukaryota; kingdom Metazoa; phylum Nematoda; class Chromadorea; order Rhabditida; family Heteroderidae; genus Heterodera; species Heterodera filipjevi. Next base: position 29,636,642 of record JBDPZO010000002.1, read on the forward strand.
TTTTAATTCTTCAAAAATTTAATGTTCCTAAAACAAATCATAAACATCAACATCAACCAAAACTTTTACATATGTATAACAAAAAACAACCTAATATTGAGAAATTTCATCATGAATAAATTAATTTTTTACTAAATCAAGAAATTTTCTAGATTTTCTTATATTGTGATCATTCATATATTTTGTTATCTTCTGAATCCTTTTTTTATACAGGAGTAATCTCTCATCTCAAATCAATCAGTTAAAAAGATAAAAATTAAATATGGCAAATGACAATACAATAAAAAAATTGCCATTTAAAAAATTTTGTGCAGCGAAAACTCTCCCAATCCGGTTTTGGCACTAAACGGGTATCAAAATGGTTCATACGTGCGAGAATAACAAAAAAAAAGGAATTAATTAACTTATTAAAAAAAAAGAAATATAAATTATTTAGGTAATTATAATACAATACTTACTATTGGCAAAAGTAATTGGGTTATATTACGTAAGGAAGAAATCTATAAAATAAAAAGCAAAAGAAAAAAAAAGTTTAAAATAAATATTATTAAATAAATTTTATTATAAAAAACAAAAGTTCGTATAAATAAATAGAAGAAATCATTATTAATCAAATCGATTAATTATTTAATAGATTATTTTTTGGTAAATAATTTAAATTAAATAACCAAAATAATAAAATATAACAAAAATGATTTTACTTATTTATTAAAGACATTCAACCAATATAGTTAATAGTAGAGCCCAGCCCCGGAGTCCGGAAAAAAACAGGATTTTTAATCTCGGAATCTTGTCCTTTCAAGTTTCCGAATCCGGGTCTGGATCAGGATCCAAACAAATTTGACCACGGTCAACCGGATTTTTTTTTTCTCATAATTTTGAATTTTTTTTTCAATTTTGAATTTTTTTTTTTACTTTTTTTCTGCAAAATTTGTTACCAAAATACCTATAAATTTTCAAAAATTTTCCAGGTGACGCATATCGGCACCACCTTCCCTGTGGTCTTTTAAAAAGCAAGACGAAAAAAGCTTTCGATACCGGAAATATTCAGAAAAATTGATGGCGGTAACAAATTGCTGTTTGAATAAAGAAACAAAATTTTCTAGCTTTATTTTTCTTTAAATAATTTTGAATTAAAATGTTATTTGTAATTCTTCTTAAAAAGTCTCATTTTTTAACCAATTTTTAACCAGCGATATTTTTATTTCGGAGTTTTTATAGCACCTTGAACTATAAAAAACAAACTGTGCATAGACCAAAATAAAAAGGTGAATAAATTTAAATTTAAAATATAATAAAAAATTTAGTTTATACTATAATTTTTAGTAATTATTAGGAGAATTAAAAAAAAAAGAATTTTAATTGTTATAAAAATAGAATCTTTTGATTATTTATTTTTTCTTAAGATCAAATAAGGAAATAATGTTTCGCACTTTACTGCCCATTTTTCATTCCTTTCCTGTTTCTCGTAACTTTCCATTTTTTGTCATTTCATTGCAAACTGTTGCCGATCAGCAGTCACCAACAAGACAATAATGAGAAAGGAGCAATGGATATATCGCCAAAATTTAAGGCAAAATTTTTATTTCAAAAAGTCCCTTGTCGAAAATTTTTGAAGGAAAGTGGCAAAACAGTTAAAACTGTTTTTTTTTGAAAATTCAAAAGTGTTTTTAATGTGCTTTCCAACTCCTCTAAATTTTTCTTGAAAATTTGAAAATTTACTTTTCAAAAATTTATTTGAAAATTTTTTTGCAAAAATATTATTTTATTTACAAATTTCAGCTTCATCCCCTTCATCATCAACACCATCGTCCGAGGCGTGCCACCATTAAAATTTGCGTAAATTTCAACCGTCAGCCAATCCCATGCAAATGGGAAACGGAGGCACAATTGCGCAAAAAAATGTTGGCATGCCATCTGAGCATGATCACAATGCCATTCTGTCATCGGAAGTGCCAAAAACATCGCGCACTATTGGCACGCGGAAAAGCAGCAGAAGCAGTAGTAGCCAATTGAGGAGAAGAGGCCGATTTGCGCTTTAGAAAGGGACCATGGAAAATTTTCAGTGTATTAAATAAATATTTTTGTAATTTTTATGGTAATAAATAATTTAATTTCCATAGATTTTAGATTTTTTGAATTAATACAATAAAATTGTTTACTTTTTTAGGTTTTAATATATAAGAGCAAAAATTTTGGCACCCATCAGGCGGATTTGTCCAAGCATATTTGTATTGGTGGACGAATTTGTTATGTGTTGACTCACGATGCAAAACAAAACCCGAAATAATTAGAAAATTTCTTTGAATTTCAAAAAAGTTATGATGAAAAATGTTTGAAAAACCTGGTATCTTGAGTTACTTTGGCCATAACTTTTTTTAAATTCAAAGAAATTTTCTGAAATTATACTGGCTAATAGAAAGACTTAGGGCTATCAAATAATATCAAGAATTAAAAATTTCGTAGCCTTAGAGCAAAGTTATGAATAGTTTTTTGTTATATTTTTCATAATGATGGTTTCAAATAACGCACTTTATGATGGTTTTTAAATAAACACATTGCACCAAAAATTCTACCCAAAACCAAAACTCCCGGGAAAATTTATGCCTGTTTGAAGGCTAAAAAAGTCAAATTTATTTGTAATTTTCTTTTAAAATAGTCTTTAAGTTTATGTATAAGAAAATTTTATAATTTTTTTATAGAACTAGCTTGGAAATTAAAAAAAACCAATAAAAGTTGCTGTCTTAAAACACCCATGAAGCAAACTCGAACTAAGTTGTATTTTTTGTTATACTCATAAATACAAGTGTTTTTTACATTAAAGGTGATTTAAAAAAAAACAGGAGAAGAGTCATTACTTCTCCACTTAAACATACAACATTCCAAAAATTTTCTCATGTAAGGTACCAAAAAAAATAATTGTACGGCATTTTTTAAAAGTTTTACAAAGAAAAGAACGAAGAAACCCAACTAAAAGAATAAAGAATAATCTAATTATAAAAATAAAATCAAATTAATCAATTGACGATTTTTAAAAAATATTTGTAAAAATAACTATTTGCATAAAATAAAAAAACAACACAAAAAATATAATTTAATTAAGAGAACACGAACACATTACGGGTACAGTACATGAAGATTAAATAAAAAATAATTAATGATTTAAAAAAATATATATATTTTAAATAATAAAAAGTGAACTGAATAACCAATAATTTGAAAATAATGAATACATTTTATTCTTAATGAAAAGAATAATAAATTTTTGACTTACAATTCAACCCCCAAAATTATATAAAGTAAAGGTAATAATATTTAAGACTAAAAAAAGAATTATTTACCTGATCATTATAATAATATTATTGATAAATTAATTTCTCAGAATATGCCGACATGAGCGACGAGAAAGGACATTAATGTACCAAACATGAGTATAAAAATAACTAATGGGTTTTTTGAAGTAAATATAAAACAATAAATTTAAAACTTTTCTGAGAAGGCCAAAAAATACCTCTTTGCATAAAGGCATGAGTTTAAATAAAATAAATTTTCATATACCAAAAAAAAAATCCTAAGCTTAATTTTAAAAAATGTATAAAATTAAATAAATTCCTTAAATTAGAAAAAAAATAAGTTAAAAAGGGCGAATAATAAATTTAAATTTGGGATTTTAGTATAGATCCTTTCTAATCAAAAAGTGCGCCAATACTTTTTCTACCTAATTGAAATTTGTTAGAGCTGCAAAAGACATCTCGCAGCATAGTTTAACTCTGAACTAGAAGAGTTTCATATTGCATGAAAAAAATTAAATAATAAATAAAGTAGCATGATAAAGTAAAAAATTAAAACAATTAAAAACATTTAAAGAAGAAAATAAATAAAATAAAAATATTATAATAAAAATGAAATTAAAAAAAATATTCATAGAATATATTAAACACAATAAAAAAAACAAATAGATAAAACAATTTTTTATATTGTATTTTTTTATAAATATAATAATTGAATGTCTTAACTAATATTAATTCTTGGGAAACATATTCAAATTAACAATTAAAAAATAATTAATTAGATAATTTAGTAATTGTTAGCTTTACTGGTCCCACAAAAAAAAAGAATTCGGAAACCATAAACTTATTATTGAAGGCGTAGTTTGCCGATCGACAAAAACTTGCAAAATCAAAGCCATGATTTTTTGTACGACTTTAAACAATTAACTATTTTACAAATATTTTAAAAATAAACACCCGACTCCTCGACTCCTCTGAAGCCTTAAATATTTTACAAGTATTATAAGTGAAAGAAAGCCATTATTATTTATTTCGAAGATTAATTCACATTTACAATTAAATGTAAGATTTGTTGTTGATCTATATTTCAAATATCATTTTACTATTTTAAGGTTTTTTTCTTAAAAAACCATTATATTAATTTTTATATATTTGATTGTTTCTCTTTTGATTTAATCATTTGACCGAAAATCGAGTTTAAATTTATTTATTATAATTTTATTTATAATTAGCTTTTTATTTTCTTAGTTGTTGCTTTGCGACGTATTATTTCCGACTGTAAGTTTTCTTTTAACATGATTACACCACTTAAACTTTGAATAAAAGCATTTTTCTTTATGTGCAATGAATACCTCTCTCGTTTTTGTACGAAAATAATTTTTGGTTTTTTTTTTTTGAGTTGCCCTCGGTGCTGATTATACTTAATTAGACCATATTGCTTTTTTCAAAAAAAAAAATGTAAAATAATAATTTAAAAAGTTTTTAACCGATTCAGCATCTAAATTAATTTTGCTAAAAAAATATATTGTCGTACGATATTATAAAAACACTTAATAGCAAATGCCAGGTTGCTTGGAGTAAATTCTCATTTTCATGCTTCTATCAATATACGAAATTAAACTAAAATCGACTAAAAAATACACATATCATTTTTTATGCATCAATCGCCAAGGGTACAAAAAAATTGAAATTATTTGTCTAAAGGGCGGTGTGGGGGTTATTTTGGTTCAGGCCGTTTTGGTGCGAGACGTGTTTAAGGCGTTTTAACTTTTTTCTTAGTGAATTAAATTTCACAAAATTGGTAACATTCAAAAGCTCTATATGTTTAGAAGATAGTAATAAACATTTGTCAAACTATTAAGCATTGAGCAAAAAAGTTACAATATAAAAATGCAAAATAGTTTGAATTTTTCTAATTTTTTATTCATAAACTTTTTTGTAAGTTATTAAATTTTTTGATTTTCCGCTCATTTATAGAGTTCATAAAGACCTTTCGAATGATATTAATTTTTGTGAAATTTAGTTCACTAAGAAAAAAAGTTATAACGTCTTAATCATGTCTTGCACCACCAAGATGCCCCGGTTCGTCTAAAGGGTGCTGCTATGTTTTCTTTTGCTTCATTTCACCAGCCAACACAACTTTTTTTTTTCAAACACACATTCATTTGTCATTTCATTTTGCCCAATGAATTTCCATGAGCAACTAAAATAATAAATCCTTAATTTTCAAATTCCAATTAGCCCCGCCCCCTACCCCCGTTGTTGTGGGCCTTGGCCATCATTGGTCGCATGTCTATCACAACATCGTCCACCGTGGCATTTGTTTCTTCTTTGGCAAAGACTTTCATTCCTTTGGTTTTCATTGCTTTTGCATTCGCTTGAGGAATGAATGCGACGACAAAAAAGTGAAAAAATATCAGAAACAAAAGCAGTGCATTCATTTGGGCAAGAAAATAAATTTTATTAATTATTATACCGAAAATATACGGAAATATGCATTCCCAAAAATACTTTAATTTAATATAGGACCATTCCTTTTTTTAAAAGTTTAACCACTTCCCAAGAACCGATTGGCTGAAATTAGTTCGGTACCAGGCAATTCTGAAAAATCCAATAAAAATCTTAAAGTCTCCACTTTCCATTTTTTTATTTGAGGATCTTAATATTTTCACAATAGCTTGGCACATTATTTCAGCCCAATCTGTTCACAGGAGGTGCTAAAAGTTCCAAAAATTGTGGTCCTTTTTTAAATAACTCAATTAATGTTTTTTTTAATTTGAGTGATTTATTTATTTATTATTACTAAAAGATCGTTTTGGTTGGAAAATTTTTGAGTTTAGAAAAACATAAAATAAAAGAAAATGAATGTATTTTACTAAAACATTATCAAAATCGATGGCTGAATATGTGTCTTTACCAAATATGCCAAATACAAAATAAAAATATGCAATAAAAAATAGAAAAAGACTAATTAGCCCATATTCATTTTTATTATTATCTATATTTATTTTAAAGAGACCGGACTTTTATAAAAAAAATTCTAAGCCTTAGAGAAGAGAGAGATTAGAGAGATTGAGAAGGAGGGAAGAAAAGGGGAAAGAGAAAAGCGAGAGAGATATACATAGATAAGAGACAAGAGAGAAAGAGGGAAAAAAGGGAGAGATGGAGGGAAAAGAGAGAGACGAGAGACAGAGAGAGGGACAAAGAGAGAGAGAAAGAGAAAAATGGAATGAGAGAGAAAGAGAGAAAAGCGGTATCTATTAGCTAAAGAAACAGTGAGTTTTAAGCGCCAAGTATTGATTTTTTGGAAAGTTTGAAGAAAAAAAACTAATTAATCAATTTTATCAAAATATAATTCAAAAATCTTTTCAAGTTGCCAATCAAAGAGGTAAAAAATAAATAATGCCCCCACTGCAAATCGTTGGATTTTGATTTTTCCCCAAAAATTTACTCAGATTTCAAGCCATTTTAAGAGACTTTTTCATATAATCATGAAGAACTAATCTGGTTATGGTGTGTTTTTCACTTAGCCTAAAACAGGGTTCCCATCTGTCGAGATCTATTTCAAAGGACCAAAATGTGATTTCAAAGGACATAAGGGGAATAATTTGGGAATTCAAAGGACACAACAAAAATGTATTATTTGCATTAAAAAAATCGTTTTTTTATTCAAATGTTTTATTTTTTCATTCACGGGGGGCGGGTGCGTAGGCGGTGCCGATAGGCGCCGCCGGGAAAATTTTAGAAATTTTGGGTTATTTTAGTAACAGATTTTGCACAAAAAATAGTTGAATTGGAGTAAAATTTGAGAAAATCTAAGGTAAACGGGATCCGGTGGCGCCGTTACATTTTTGGGCAAAATGCCGTTTTCAAAGGACATCTTTGAAATAAAGGACGCTTCAATTTTTCAAAGGACGAAAGCCTAAAATAAAGGACGTCCTTTGAAATAAAGGACGGATGGGAACCCTGGCCTAAAAAGATATGTGGGGATTTTTTTTTACACATTTTGACATTGCTTCAAAAATATCTATGTTTAAGGGAATCGCCTGGTTTGGCGCCGACTGGCACCTTGGCTTACCTTTTTTGTAATGACCATATTAAACAAAATTGGTATGGTTCAATAGCTTTTTCATGGCTCTATTAGGATGCAAAATTCAAAAAAATTGATATGCTACAAATAATCTTGACAAAAACGAAAAAGATTCAGATTTTCCAGGCTTTTTTCAAGCGAAGCGCCATCACTTTTTTGTTTTTGGATACTTCGTTTCGTTTTTTTGAGTTATTGAATAATGCCAGAAATGAGTGATTTAATCTTTTAATAAAATACATATGTGTATACATATACACACCAGTGTTGCCACCCAAAACCCAATACTCGATACCCGAACCCCGAGGTTTTTCGGGACCCGAAACCCAAAATCCGAACCCGAGAATTTTCGAGTGTCTGACCCGAAACCCAACCCCGAATTTTTTTCCAACCCGAGGAATAGAGGATAAAAATATGTACTGGTAAGAACAGGTGACTTCCCAGTTTTTGCAATTCTTGGAAAATTGATCATTTTATAGTTAAAATCTGTTAACAAATCACACCAAAGTTTCAAATTTCCAACCCTGTTTTAGCATTATTTTTATTTTTTCTCAAAAACCCGAAACCCGAGGGTATCTCGACCCGAAACCCGAAAATTTCCGAGTGCCCGACCCGAACCCCGAACCCGATTTTTTCTCGACACGCGGCAACACTGATACACACAAGTACGTACTTGAAAAAGGAGAGAAATATATAAATATTTTATTTTTGTCCAAGCGTTCACTTGACAAACATTTTATTAATTTCTTTTTTCTTAAAAATTTAATTTTTTTTTTTATTCTTTATATTTCAAATTTCTAAGAATCGGCACAAAAATTGTAAATACAATTAAATTCATTTGAATTGCTTCATTTAAAACTTTTTTTCGAAATAAATCCGATCTTTTAAAGTCTTGCCAAAATCAAAAGCAAAAAAATCAATTCAAAATCGGATTAAAATGACTGTGGCATCATGTGCCAATGTTTGCCGAAAACAACAAAAGAACTATGGCATAATCCAACCAAGTCCCTTAACTCAAATTGAGAACATTTTGGCATGTTCACCACCGTCTCTGATATCCATCATCGGCACGGCACAATAATCCCCATGACTTTCTGTCATAAACGAAAACCAAACAAGCAAAATCAAAACATTTCTTAGGGAGTTGGCCACATTAACAAAAAAGCGGAAACTCTTAGACATTTTTTTTGACAATATTTTTAAATTTCACACTTAAACAAAATGGCTTTGTATTTTGAAGTCACATATTATTTTCGCCTGAGCGCATGCGTCGTTACGGATTTGCGCCGACCAAACGTAATTTTTTAATTGTAATAAATTCCCAAAATTGAGTTCAATTTCTTTAAGCAGCCACTGAAATTTGCAAATTCTTTGAAGGTCCCCAATCAATAGTCAAAATTCGCCAATTTTATATATATTTCAATGTTTAGCGTTGTTTTTATTTTTCCTCTATTTTTTGGTTCAAGCCTCGAAAAAAATGTTTAATTATTGTTTTTTTTTATGAAACTTATTTTTTAATACAATTAAATTTGTTTTGCTCGCCCTCGAATCAATTGCACAAATACTTAATTTTGTTTTCTGCTTTATAGCTCCGTTTATTGAAACTAGCAAAGATTATATTAAACATTTTCATAGTATTAGTTGATTTAAAAAACAAAATTTAGCCACACATTTATTTACTAATGCATAAAATATTAAAAATAAAATTGTTTATATCTTCTGAAATCAATAAATGCAAAATGTCAAAAGTACCTTCAATGACGATTTTTTGCATTATCTGTTATTCTTTATTTATTCATCTTAATTCATTTTTAAATAAAAGTTTTTGTTTTTATATTACTCTGTTTTTTATTTATCTTGTTTTAACTTTTCTTTGATGTCGATTATTGCGATTGTTAGGTTCATTGGGGCCGAAAATTTATATATACTAGATACGATCAGAGCTAATCAAGTCATTTTCCAACCAACATTTTGAGATTTGCTTTATTATTAATAAAAAGAGAAATGATTAATTTTTTTTTGTATTGCAATTTTTTTTAAAGTTTATAATTATTATTCTATTCAAATTATTAAAATTTATTTTTTATTACGTTAATTATTACTAAAATAAATTTAAGATTCGTCTTTTATTCAAATTCTATGAAAAAAATTAATGAGCTATTATGTATTATATTAAATAGTCTTTTTATTTTATTAATTTTGTAATTCTGTTAGTTTTTTTGTCTTTTTTTTTTAAGTTTTTTGTCTTTTTAGCGATAAAGATCTTATATTTATTTTTTCTTTATTTAATTAAATATTAGGCGCTTAACCATTCCATTATATATTCTCTTTATTTATGTTTTCATAAGTTTAATAGATTTAATAGATAAGTTAACTTTGTCTATCTTTTTTCTTTATATTTATTTTCATTTTTTCATTAGATTGAAAATACTAGTTATATTAAAGCTTTTTTTTACTCTTTTCGATATTTTTTTTTCTAGAAATATTCCTTTAGTTTTGTATCTTTCTTTTAAATATTTTATTTTAAATAGATCTTTAGATAAAAAAAGAAAAATTAGTATGCTTTTGATGAAAAAATTACTGCGAACATACAAAATAGTCTCTTATAATTTGGTTGTGATCATCCAATTATTTTAGGGTTGGATTATATTTACCAAGATTAATGCTTTTAAGGCATTTTTTTATTTAAATTTTTGTTCCAAATATTTTTTACATATCTTTAAACTTATGGCAATAATGAAATTCCTAGAAAACTATAATTTTATGAGTTCTTTTATTTTATTTTCGGCCTTTTGCGCCACCGAAATTTTAATGGGTGTTACTAAAATTTGTTGTTTATCTATTTTGGTAAATTATGGCGAATAACTTAGAGAGACGTCATGTATTTAATTAAATATCCGTTTCATTTTTTAGCTTTGTCATTTTACTAATTTGAAAAATGTTTTTCAAGAGTTATGGCCTTTTTCAATTTGTTTGGCTCCAGTTTTTTTACAACTTAAATGAAATTTTTTGAAATTTAACAACTAATAGAGCACTTCAAGGCTATCTTACAATACGAAAATTGTTTAATTTGTTTAGTTCTGAGAAAAGTTATGACAAGATTTAGTCAAAAAAATCAATCAAATTGGCAGTTTTTACGAAACGCGCATGGGTGACAGTTTTTACAAAACGCGTCAGCACGTTTTCGGACTCTCCTTTTATTTTTGAATTATTCCTCGAATAAATAATTTAAAAAAAAAACTCAATTTTCTATTATTTAAATTATTTTTTAAAAATAAATAAGTTTAATGTTTCCATTTAACAAAATCGCTTAAAGTTAAGAAAATTTTTGGGAATTTTTTTTCAAAAATAAAATGAGCAAACACCTTTATTTATGGTTATAAAATTGGAAGCGTAACTTAAAATAAAATTATCCAGGCGCCAAAAAATCTGAATCGGAATCTATAAAATCGGAGCTTCGCTTGGAATTTGTTCAATATATCAATCAAAGGTTGGATAAAACAAATAAAGTAAAATTTACGCAGAAAATTGGAAACTGGGGGGGGGGGGGGGAAGGGGAGAAAAGTATTAAATTTGAAAGTCTGTTTTCACAATAATTTTGCATTAAATTATCACAAAGCGATTATATTAAATTTTTAGTTATTTTTTAATGATTTTATTTTTATGTTTATTTACTTTTATATATTTTAGTTGAATACCTTTTTGTCTTTGGAAATTACTTCCTTTTATTTTGTTAATAATTCTTTCTTATTTAAAATATTTTCTCTTTGCTGTATTATTATTTAATTTGCTTATCTTTTTAATTTTTCCTTTATGTGTTGAGGAGGTTACCTTGTTCAATCTTCGTATAAAGGGAGAGATTAGACTAAAAAGAGTATTTACCTTTTTTGATTATAATTTTTTATTTTTTCATACTATTTTAAAGTTAATTTTTATCCGACCAAAAAACAAGGGGGAAGGGTGGTTACATGAAAGTAACTTTTTAGAGCTCTAAAATATAGGTTATAATAAAAATAAACTCAAAACACTGGAGCCTGGCCCAGTACCTATTATATATTCTTTAAAAGTTGAAAAAGATATTGATTAATAAAATTAATTATTTTTTTATCATACAATTTTGCAATTCATCTTCTTATTTTATAATTGAAGTCAATTTTTAATAAATAATAACGTTTTATGTATTTCTTTATTTAATTATTCCTTTTTTATTTTTATTTTAGGTAATTACCTTTTCGTGTTGAATGTTAAAATTTAAATATAAACTGAAATCGCAAAAATAAGAAGAGAATATATTTTTGGAGTTACATATTTTAGGGGTTCGACATATATTCATCCCTCCTTCGAATATCCTTTTAAGCGTAATCTTAATAATAGTTTAATTGCATAATAAATGACTTATTTTATTCTCCCATTATTTTTCAATTTCATGAAGTAGAAAACTTTTTCTGCCCGAACTTCCACTATGGGTTTCTTAAATGGTAAAATACTTTGATAGATTTATTACAATTTCATTAGGAGCATTTTTTTTTTGGAATTTTAGCTTTTTTTATTTCTAATTTCGATTTTTCTCTTTATTTATGTTAAAATAAGTAATTTCTAGCTTTCAATAATTTTTGTACTTTTTTTTTATTTTAATTTAAATATTACCATTTGTTAAATATGACAAAACCAATTATATAAATATTATGTTTATTCTTTTTTAATTATTTTTATTGTAAATAAAGATTTTCGATCACGTTATGAATTTGCTTCGTCATCCTTTACAATTTATTTGGCCGGCGTGCTTCTTTGTTTCAATCAATCAATAATAATTAATATTTTCTAAATTTTTATAGCTTTCGTTTTGGCTTTTTTTTTGTTAGTATTCTTTTCCAAATTTTTTTTATTAGTTAAAATTTTAGTTCAAATATGTATTAATGATTTTTGAAGTATTCGAAACGTGATTATAATTCTAATTAGTGATTATTCATTTTTACAATGAGCTTCTTTCATGTTTTTAGTTCTAAAAATTATGTTTATTTGCTTATTTAATGATTTGAGCATAAAACAGAGCTAATTTATTTATACGATTTTTTAAATTATTTTTCTAGAGTCGAATTTTGAAAAAAGATTTTTTTATTTTGATGAAAATATTTAAAGATTTTTTTTTTGCTCCTTTTTAAATTTATATTTTCAATTGATTAAACGAATTCATCGCATTATTATGCCGTTGTTGCGAAAGATTTTAACTCAAAACTAATTGTAATTCTTAAAATTTAGTTTGTTCAACAGATGCATCCTTTTTTCATTTAATTTTCTAGTAACGGGGAAAAGTAGAGAATATTCAATAGGTATTCCAGGCTTTTTCAATAAAAATAAATTAAGAAATAATGAAGAATGATATATTTTTCTTTTTTTAAAGTTTGAATATTAAACCCCCTAGATTTTTTTTTGAATCCTTTATTCGACATACTCATTTGGCATAAAATTTAAACCAAATTAAATAATCTTGGTATGGTTCGTATCTATTATTAGCTTTATTAATATTCCAAATTTCAAAAAATTTGATTAAGTTTAAGAAAAATATAGCCAAAAATATTTTTATTTTTTTATTCTCACAGTCCTAATTTTCGTAAAACTTAATCAAATTTTTTGAAATTTGGAAGATTAATAAAGCTAAATAATAGATATGAACCATACCAAGATTATTAAATTTGGTTGCCTTTGAGCAAAGTTAGTAAAATGGCGGATTTACGAAACGCCCATAATGGCGGAATTTACGAAACGACCCAGCACGGTTTATATGTACAACGGATTCAAAATATTTTTGTTCATTATTTTGAATTAAAAGTGCCATTCTTAGGGGTGTATATCAACCCCGACCCCGACTCGGGGTAGAGGGTCGGGATACGGGGTTGTCGGGGTTGGAAGCGTCGGGGTCGGGGAAAACCCCGAAAAACGGCCTAAAATGTCGGGGTAGGTGCGGCAATCCTAGTTTAAACGAATAGATTCATTGAATTGGAAACGCTTAAATAAATTAATATATTATTGTATCCGCATTATGATTCTTCATCTTTTAATTAAGCCAATGATACAGGACTTACTTTAGCTAAAGACCTTTGGTAATTCGTCATTAATAAAGTCGGATATGCATTAAAACAAATAAATATTAAAAAAAACATTATTAAAGAAAACAGAAATGCATAAAACGATAAAACAAAATTTACTTAGAAAAATTTAAAAAGATAAATACTTTCCTTCACAAAAAAATAAGCAAAAGAGTACTAGTAAAAATTAAATAAATTTGAACATACAAAAAAGTTAACAAATATATCCCAAGGTAGTCCAAATTAAAAAAAAATTATTTTTAGTAAATGTATTAAAAATTAAATAAAAGATTTTCATTTTCTATTATAATTATTATTAAATACTCAACTTTCAAAAAATAGCAAAGAAATTACTTAAAAAAATGCGAAAGTTCTTTAATAAAAATCCCTTAATTTATTTGGTCTAAGGAAAGGAAATAGAAGAATAAAAACACACAATTCTGATCTATTAAAAAATAAACAATATATTAAAAGTAAAACAACAAATATTTAAAGGGTAATTAGGCAAAACTAATTGGAATTGATTATTCTGAGTTAAATGTTCACATAATTAGACTATCAATGATAGCCTGTGTTAATAAGCTCGTAATTTTATGAAAGTTAATAGAAAGAACAAAATCATAAAATCGAATTCAGTGTAAAAGGAAAACACACCCTTTTTGGCAGGATAAAAAAATTAAAAATGAAAAAAGTTTACAACAAAAATCACTCTAAATAAATGGTAATGATATAAAATGTAAATAAAATATTTCTTGAAGTAAATCTTATAAGGATAAATAATTATAAACAAATGCACAAGTTAGAAATCATAAATATTCAATGAAATCATTTCGACAAAACAATTAAAGATATTTATTCAAATAAATATTAGCTAAGACGAATTAATTAGCTTTTGCCAAAATATTATATATATATATATATATATATATATATATATATATATATATATATATATATATATATATATACATATATATATATATATATATATATTCGCCTTAATACAAATAAATATAAAACAAGTGTTTTTGTGTGCCGACAAAACTCGCCCCGAGGGAGCCGGAAATCCGGAACCGGAAAATCCGACACTTAATTTAAATTTAAAAAATATTTACATATCTTCAAAAAAACAACATTTGGTTTTCTCCAGGTTTATGACCAAACAACACGAGTAAAGTACGTCTTAATGAAACCCTAACTCAACGCCCAGTTGTGTGGCACCAAGTTATCCAGCGCACCGTTTTTTGGTTACATTTTTTTTTAAAAATTAATGCAATTCTTTGAATTCTATGTTGCTGAATTTTGTATTTTAATTTTTATGGAATGCATATTTTCACGATTCATTAGAAACCCAAATTTATCGTCAATATTTTATAAATGCATTTTTAGTAAAATTTTGACAAAAATTGCTCATTATCATTTTTCAAGCGCTCGAGTCTGTGTTTAATGTGATACTGATGCAACAAGTGTTTAATAAAATAAAATTAGTCAGCATATATTTATTAGAGATGAAGCAAATTTTGAGTAAGATCTTTTTGTGCAAATTACAAATTGCACATTGAAATATTTTCATGGCTATTTGATTTAAAATTTTTATCTGAACAATGATTAAAATGTTAGCAAATTTTCTTAATTTTTTTAAAAGCAAGTGAGTTAGTTATCTCTCCGAGCCCAGAATATCAATTTGGTTAATGCTTAATTATTAAAATTTTTTTAATTTTAATCAATCAATAATAAATTAATTGGGGAGAAAAGAACATACATTTTAACTTAATTTAAATTGAATAAAATTATTATCAATATTCCTGAAGAGATGATTATAAATTGTCAAACAAAATGTTTTTTTTTTTTTGTTTTTATTTCACACTCTCTGCTGGCCTAATTAATCTTTCTTTCTTTTTAAACTTATAATTTCTTGGAATGTTTTTTCAACATTTATTCAATAATTATCGCTTTTTACTTTCCCTGTTATCCTGTTTTTTCGGTTTTTTTGCTACAAACATTGTTAAATAAATAATGCATTTTTACTTTATTTCAGAGGTTGTCATTGGTTATATTTATTTTTCTCGCATTTGTTGTTATTTTATTGCCTTGTTTTATTAATCTTTCTCAATTTTATTCGCGTTTATTTGTTAATTTATGCTTCCATCCCATTTAGAAAAAAAACTATTTTTTCACGAATCTCTCATCATTCTTATCATTCTTAGGATAAAACTATGTGACCGAATGGCATATTGTTACAGAAAAAACTTTTAAACCTCTTTGTATCACTTTATTTTAATTTTTAAAATTTTAATTAATATATATTAAAAATTAAAGATGGATTATTTTAAAAATAATTTTTTTTTCAATGTCATTGAGGATCACTTCATTATTTTGGCAGTCTGCATGAAATTTTAAATTTTTATGAAAATTCTTTTTTGTTTAGTGGCATTACTTTAAATAAAGATATTTTGATAAATAAATTTTATTATAGTTTAAACATTTTCACTTATGTTTAATTTTTTTTTGTGCTAATTATTTTATTCTTTTTATTATTATTTAATTGCTTTTTACCTGATATTACTTTTTATGCTTTGAATATAATAAATATTGTATCTTTTTTTTTGTTTATATTCAATTATAAAAGAAATAATGCAAATTTAGCTACCTATCGGCAACAATTCTTTTCCTATCGTTCGGTCTGATTATTTAATTCAATCATTAAGTTATTACATATTTTATAGGGTTTGATTTTTTGTATTAGTATCATATTCTAAATTATTAATTATATGTTTAAAGACATATTTATTCTCTTAATTTGTTTTACTTAAGCCAATCTTTAATGCTTTGCTAATTATCACAAAAGAATATGAACGGTAATGAATTTATGCTTTCTGGGCTTTTTAAATTTTTTTTAATTTAGGGTTAA
Source organism: Heterodera filipjevi (assembly GCA_039877585.1). Classification (NCBI taxonomy): domain Eukaryota; kingdom Metazoa; phylum Nematoda; class Chromadorea; order Rhabditida; family Heteroderidae; genus Heterodera; species Heterodera filipjevi. The sequence continues at coordinate 29,653,016 of JBDPZO010000002.1, forward strand.
TTTTGGTTTAATTGATTACGTATATTTCTTTGCTTATTATGTTTTTTTAGTAATTTAGCAAATTTTTTGAATTATTGAAGACCTAAAGCAAATTTTTCCAAACGGCAAGAAAAACTATCATTTAAAATTAAAAAAAAAAATTTTAGAATAAGTAAATAAGTATAAATTCGTTTATGCTAATTAGTTTGAATTTTTGTCTCTCTCATAGTATTTGTTTACTGGCATTTCCGATGATTGATTTAAATCGTTTATAAAATATGAAAATAATTTCTTAAAAATTTTCGCCAAAAATCATTTAATTTGAAATTTATATATAAGAACAAAAATAATCTCTTATTTCATTACAGTTTACTTTTTTTATTATTTATTTTTTTTCAAATAATTTGCTTATCCTTAGTTAAAATGATTAGATTGATTTGAAGTTTAATTTTACAAATTTTTATTTTTTAAGCATTTGTTTAATAATTATGTGCTCGAATAAGTTTTTAAATAATTTTTTGTCAAACAATTGAAATCTTTAATTCATTTATATCAATTTTATTTTAAATATAAAATAATACCTATATTAACTGGTAAAAGAAATAATCTATTTTTCACTCCTTTTTAGGTTTATGTCATATGTAAATTATATTGGTTTTTTCTTTGCTTGGCATTTTATCGTCATTTTTATGCACAATCATTAATTGAAGCAAATTTAAATTTTTGAGAATGCTAATATTTGAATTATTTTGATATTGAAGAAAGTAACAAATATATCGTGTGTGCTTCCTCGCTGCCATCAATATTAAATCTTTTTTTAATTGATTAAAAAATATATTTATTTTTTATCGGAAAAATGATTATCTTTCAGTAACTATGTAAAGCTACCTTATTTTTATTTGCTTTTGTCTTCAACTTGGTAATTTTTTATCACGCGATTCATATATTATCTTGTGAATAAATATTATTTATTATATAGTTTTATATGATCAATGCAATTAACAAATTGAACATATTGAATTGATATTATTATTAAATGGACTTTTGTTTTTTTAGATATTCTGACATGAAAAAATATTTAATGAATTTTCTTATTCAAATTGCACAATATTTGTTTTTTTACCATAGAATATTTAGAATTTTTAGTGACTCGATCTTTTAAATATTTTTAACTATTTAAGCAGATAATCTTACTTTTTCTGTAAGAAAATAGATTTAAGTCTCAATGGGGTTTTTTAATATTTTCTTATTGTCGTACTCAAAATTACACTATTTATATTTTTGGAAAATATTAATCATAATACCAAATTAAAAATTGTTTAAATAGTCAGAATCTATTTACAAAGATTAGAAATGGGTAGGAAATAGAAATAGGGGCGCGCTCGCCTTTTTTTAGGCTGAAAAAACGCCGGGACTGTAAGTGTCCAAACCGAGCCGGGACTGAAAAATAAAGGCATATACCAGAATAGGTGATTACTGTAGAAAGGGGAAGACATAATAAGAGTTAGTGAGAAATAGGTCGAAGAAAAGGGAGAAATTTTGGCGTCCTCTTTTGCTGAAAAAACTCTAAAATAATTGGGAAAAAAATTAAATTCTTGTAATTTCGAGTTTTACTACCGAAAATACAAATTGTCTTATAAAATTATCTTTTAATTTGTGATTTTTAAGGGTATTTTCCCATTTTTGCTAAAGCTCAATGATGCTAGTGTTCAAAGAATTTGAAAAAAATCCGGCAGTGGCGAAAGGCGCCAAAATTTTGCAAGTATCGCAAACTTATTAGAAAAGATTTATTTTGTCTTCTTAGCATAATTTAATTATTATTTTGTAATTTCTATTTTTGAACTTTATTTTCCTTTCTCCTTGAAGCTATACCTTTTTTTTAAATAAATTCAAATTGATAAATGCTTTATTTGAAATCTTATTTTACTAAATTACTTTATATTATTTATTTTTGCAAATTAAAGGATATATAAAATATGCAGCTCTGTAAATTTAATTTCTTGCTTAGAGTAATAAAATTCTTCAATACTTTTTCAATTATTTTTTTTCAATTCTTCAAACATTTGAATAGATTTATTTGTTTGGATTCGTTTTCATGATTACTTTTTTTTGAGTTTTGTGAATTTAAAGTGATCTTTTTAAAATGAAAATTGGCATTCTCAACAAATTTGATTGGAAATTTTTTTTTATTTTGTGTTTCCGTTTTTTGTATAAATTCTTTTGTTTGGTTTTGGAATATATCAGAATATTTATTTATTCTTTAAAAAGTTAAGCATGAATCGCATAAATTTGTCCATTCTTTTCAAAACTTGCTCCGAATATAATTATGATTTATCTTTTGCATTTTTAAATTACTCTCGTCTTTATAATGATTGTTTCTTAAATTTTCGTATTACATTGGTCCTTCTTCTAACCGTGCTGATGTGGTTTGAAAGTAGTTTAAGTACATAATTATTTTCTGTTTTTCATATTAATTAAAAAATAATTTCCACAAGAAACTTTTGGCCAAAAAATGCAAAATAAATTGAAATTACTGTTAAAAAAATTATTAAAATTTATTTAAATTTCTTGATATAATAGAGTGAATCTCGAATTGGATGTTGCCAAGACTCTTTAATTGGTTTTTGAGCAAAGTTATATTTTCAGAAAATCTACAAAATGATGGATATATAAAATACGTCAGCACAATTTTGTTTTATGAAAGTAAATTTCATCATTTTTTTTTATTTACTATAGAATTCAACCCCTTTTTATAAAAAAATATTTTACCTGTCTTCGGCTAACATTTCGAAGGATATCATATATTAACATTTTCCTACTCACAATTGGAAATCAAAAAATGTTAAATTTGAATAAGAACTTTTTTCAAATATTTTTTTCTTATAATGAGTAATTTTATACAAATTACAATATTTTAAGAGCATATTTTGAAGCTTTTCTTGGGGTTTTCATATATTTTGTTTCATTAAGAAATATTTAAAAGAATTTTTCGACAAAATTCTTGCTTAATTATTTTATTTTTTTTTCTAAATTTCAAATAAGATTTTAATTGAACTCTCGTCGAGCGACTCACTTTCTCTGTAAATAAATGGGAAATAATATTTGCGCAAATTTATATTTCTTTATTAAAAATTCTTCATTAATAATATAACTTTTTAATTTATTTTAAAAAACCCTTGACTCTTAGTTTTTAATGCATTTTTCTCTAAATTTTATGGGAAAATCAAATTTTTCAAAAAAAAACAACAAAAATTAGTTTAAGATTGGCCTAACATAGTGTATTACATTTTTTAATATTATGAATCTTTTTCAATTTTTAAAATATCAAAAAATTGGACAATTATCTATATGTTTAGCCATTTTACTTTAATATATTTTAGTATAATCTATCTGTCAGTTCCAAAAAATATCTTGATTACTATTAAATATCGTTAAGAATATTTATTTTAGTTTCTTTTAAGTCATGTCATTATTATATTTTTTAATTTCTTTAAATGTAGATTTTTTTTATTTCTCCCGTTTTCGTGTTTCGCTCGTTCCTCCAGCGTAACGATAATAAAATATTAATTTTATTTTAAATATTTCGCTCTGTGCCTTTTATTATTTGTTTTTTGCATTTGTGTAATTCGCAGATAATAATTATTAGGGCTGGCAAAAATATGGATTAGAAATCGCAAAATATGGTCATAAAATATGGGAAAAAATCTCGAAATATGGACATAAATATGGAAAATGGGCAAAAATGGCCCAAAATATGAGCAAAAAATTGCCGAAATATGACCTAAAAATACGAAAAAAATGCACTATAAAAAGGTAAAAAAACACATGGAAAATGGCTATTTTAAGCAAAAGCAAAAAAATTTTCAATTTTAAAGTTCATATAAAAATCTAAAAATTGGCGAGAAAAATTTTTGATTATTCCGTTAAAGAATTTTTGCCAAATCTTGCCAAGAAATTCAAATTCTCCATTTTTACGTTGAACTTTTTTAAAAAATTTTAAACAAGCATTTGAGAAAATTTATGAAATGGAGTCCGGTGGTGCCGATAGGCGCCATCGGGAGAAATTTGAAATTTATGGCCGAGTAGTAGACAGATTTTGCCCTGAATTTTATGATTTGCTGCCCCAATAAATTGTCTCTGACCAAAAACACAAAGGGGCGTAAAAAATGTCTCGGAAAACCAAGACTAAAAAACCGAGATCGAGCCCGAGACCCCCAAAACCCCGAGAAATTTCTCGACTGAGAACCAAGACCGAAACTCTCGAGCATCTCTTGTTGTCCCCATGTTTTTATGAAATTTTTGGGAATGAGGTCGAAAAATAGAGCACCATCTTAGATTATAGCATCACTCTTTTATATTTAATATCCATTTAAAAAGGGATTTTAAAAAACTAGCTCCATGCTTTTCTACTTTTGTCTCTTTTAGGACATGTCATTTTCCCCAAAAATAGAACATTTAAAAGTAAATGGTAAAAGTTTCATTTAGTAATTAATTAATTAAATTTGTCGTTTATTCATTTTTTTAATATAATTTTCTTGAATTAATTTTAACAAAAATTTGATTTTTTAATAGAATTGTAATTTTAAACAGTTACACATTTTTTTTAATATTACTAACCTTACTTTTCACCATTTTCTGGAGCTTACTAAAATAAGCATTGCGGTTATTTTCATTTTTATTTAAAGATCATTTTTTGCTTTCTAATTGTTTTAAACTTTTACTCAAAACTATATAAATTATCTTATCCCTATCCCAACTGTTCATTCTTCAGGATAATATTTGATTTTATTTGTTTTTTAAAGTTTCACTTTTTAAATTTTATTAAGGGATTTAAAATAAATTTTTATCGTATCCTAAAGTTTTTAACTTATTAGTTTGCTGGATAAAAATTTCTAGTTTACTACTTCATTTCATTTAATGATTGTATTTATTTTTTTTATTTATAATTGTATAATTTGCTTTGCTGACCAATTTTGATGCTTGAACGTTAATTCTAAGATTTATTTAAATTATAAACGTAATTTTATGAAAAGTAATAATTTGTGCTTCTTTTTTATTACCAATAAATTGATGCTAATGGAAATTCCCAATTTCATAGAAACGCAGAAAATCCGATTTGAACAAAAAAACTATCTTTTATTATTAACGCTGATAATTGACTAAATGTTTTCTTGACTTTAATTTAACAAAAACATAATTATAAAAATGAATTCTTATTTTTTTATTAAAATAATAATTAGTCAATTTTTGTAAATTTATTGTGAGGTTTAACTGAAATAAATGATAGAAAAATTGGAGCAATAAAAAGCCCATAATTCGGTAAATTTTTTAAAAGTAAATTTATATGAAAATATTAATTCAATTGTTTCAAATTTTTAACATTTGCGTAAATAAATTTAATTTTTATTTTGTTATTTATTTTGAGATTATTAGGTAAAAATTTAATATATTAAATAAAATATTTATTTTATTTTTCATTTGTGTTTAACATTTTTACCATTAGTTTTATATTTGAAGCAGGCAATTAAATTATACTTATGATTCAATCATCTATTAACTTGATTCGGTGCAAATTTTAAAATTTTATACAAGAAGCCTATCAAATCAAAAAATGTAATTCTTTTTTTGAGAAAATTCATTAAATATTTTTATTATTTTAAAAATACAAATTGTTTCTTTTTACTCGGCAGTACGTCCGTTTCCGTTGTGATATAGATGAATAAGCGTCAATTAAAGAAACCTTCAGTCATTTAATTATTTTAGTTAGTATATTTTAAGCCTTAGTTTATTCACTATTTTTCGTTGTCCTTTATATGATATATCTTCCTTTTTTTGAATATTTTTATGCAATTAATTCTTATTAAAATAATAATATTTAAAAAATTTTTGTTAATAAGTAGGTATAAAACAGTAAAATTTATGGTAAATGAAAATTTTTTTCTATCTTTCTTTTTGTTATTTCTTAGTTAAACATTGAATGCTTTGCTTTGATCATTCTCTTTTTTTTTAGTCTTGGTTAAACATTTGTGCTTTGAAGATAAACTCGAATTGTTTTCCACTGATTTTATTTTGGGCACCACTTAAATTTTCATTTTTTCGAGTTTTTTCTTATTGGTTATACCATTTGTTAGCTTTATTTTGTACTTTAATGCAATTTATTTAAATAATTCAAATTTTTTTTCTTTTAAATTTATCGACACAAATGTCGGTAATCTTTCCAACAGGCTTCGATAAACTATTTCTGTTCTTTATAATCATTTACTTTATATTTTTCAAATATTATTTTTATTAATTTATTTATTTGCTGTATATACAATTTATCTTTCTTTTTTTTCTATGTTTATTTTTTGCTTTCATTTAAATATTATTTCGTTTTACTTAATTGTTTCCCATAATGCTATAATTTTTTTCAATCTTTCTTTTTTTTTTTTGTATTGTCAATGTTATTTTTTTCATACTTTTTTTTGTTGTTAAATTACATTGTATTATTTATATTGCTATTTTTTTATGAATTATTGCCAAAATTTTTCAAACAACTGTCTTCTAATTTTTTGAGTTAAAATTTGAAATGCATTCAGTTGATAAGCTTCTCAAGTGCAGTTTATCATTGGGACGAATATCTTGTTTCAGAAAATGTATTGTGGCATTTAAATTACCACATTTTGACTTGGCAATTCAATTATTTAAATTGTTATTCCATGTTTAACATGTAAGATATTTACCGCAGTAAAGTTTGTACTTTTTTAATTTTTATATTGGTCTATTTTCTTTAGGAGGTTATTTTGTAACAATTTATGTTCGTTAGCTAATAAATTGCATTAGTTTTTTTTCTCGAAACTCAAATTTATGGTCAGCAATGCTAAATTCTTTGCTTTTTGTGAAATTTTCAAAAAAAAAGAAGCGTTAATTAAGATTTTGAAGGTTTATTGAATTATCTAATGAAATAGATAGGTTTCTTTGTATATGTGTTGTTGATTATTTGCTGTAAGCACAACTTTTTCCAATTAAAACGACACCTTGCTCCCTTAAAAAGTTGCAATTGCTAGTTCGAGAATTAGTGAACTCCGCATATATTGGTTCGTTGGGCTCTTAAGGTATAACGATCGATTGGCAATGAATTTATGAAAAATTACTATAATTAGAATATTCAGTTCAAAATTAAGAAAAATAAATTTGCATTGGGTAACCAAAATTGGTTTCATTAAAAAAATGCGAATTGTCAAAGTTAATACTTTAGTTTATATTTTTAATAATACTGAATTGAAAAGTTTCAAAAAAATTTCAAACATAAAATTTTATAACGAGTCTGAAAGAGGAGGCAAAAAATGAGATTAAATACTGGGGTATTGATAATGGAATATAAATAAAAACGTATTTTTATAGAAATAATTATAAAGATAATATTCAAATAAGAATTGTTATAAAAAGTATAAAGAAAATGTAATAATATTCGACCCCTCATGACAATTGGAATTCTGAAATTAAAAAAAGTAAAATTTAAATTAAAAAATAAAACCAAAATTGAGTTATTAAAAATACCTATGAAGGAAATTTTTATAACATTTGTTCTAAATTAGATATTTGCAGTTTAATTTACAGCAATCGAACGACAAAAAAAAACAAAGAATTTTCGCCTTATAATGCCGGCGGAAGGCGCTGCTGGGGCAAAGCCAAAAAATTGAATAATTTCTCATTAAGATATAATTGTGACAATGAATAAACACAAAAATTGTGTTTTTTCTCTTTGAAACCAATTAAAAATCTAGAAATATATTATCATAAGAAATGCCGCAGATTTAATCGTTGTGAGTACAAGGAACCTAGCAAGAAAAATCTCGATTAAATCAGGGCTAAATTGAATCGAAATATTTATACCAAAATATTCAACTTTTTAAGTAAAATTAAAAAATATAAAACTGACTATATTATTTAAATATTAATTAGTATAAACAAATGTAATAAGGCCCAAAAAGAAGCAAACCGAGACTAAGCAAAATTTCAAAGTAATGTTGTATTGACAACTAATAATATGACAAGTTACAAAAAAAAAATGAGAAAAATATATTAAAAATTCTCTCACATTTTCAATAATTCAGCAAAAATTAACAAACTGAAAACCTAAATCAAAATTTAGTAATTATAAAAGGGTTAAGATTTTAAATTTGTTTCTGGCCATTAATTTTTTATTAATTTTTATTTATTTGACAATTTATTTTTTTATTCATTTCCCAATTATTAATTTCTCATTCAGTAAAATTACCAACCTAAGTACCAAAAATTTTGACTAAAAAACGCAAATATTATCAACAAAAAAAGGCATCAATAATAAAATAAATATTACTTATAAAAAATAATAAAAGATTAACACAAATTAAATTTATTTCCGACTATTAGTTATAGAAAAAATAAAATAATTTTCAAATATAAATTTCACGAATTGGAAAAAACTTGTTGAAAATTGAATAATCGAAAAAAACCAAAGGCAAAGATAAATTTTAACCATGTTACACTAAAAAATAAAATAATTTAATATTATTTTCAAAATGGCCGAGAGTATTATAACATTCATCCATATCAGTAATGTCATGGAACTCCGATTTAAATTTTTTGAGGACATGGGAAAAAACAAAAAAATATTGAGATTGAAAAATAAATAATTAAATGTTTCAATTAAAAATAACTAAATACCCTTTTTAGTCGAATAATAAGAAAAAAATATATATGCAAAATAAAATCTAATCAATTGCCTATCTGTTAATCACAAAGCCAAAAAAAACAACAACAAAATAAACTCGAAAAATTAATAACACTAAAAATGTTAATTACAATTATAATTTTAAGTTAAACTAATAAATCATTAAAATAAATTTTAATGCTTTTTACATTATTTCTTATAATTTTTATTAAAAAAAAATCCAATGGCAAGGCACATCCGATCAAGAATAAATTCCACGTGACATGAGGTGGATACATAAAAATAAATACACCCATTCCTTACGAATAAAATAAAATTTTCAAATAAATAATTTTTAGTATTTTGCTAAAATATTATTTGCAATCAAAGAAATAGTGGATTATAAGAGATTTTGAAAATGTGAAAGTCACCGAGTACAAAATATATTAACAAAATAAATAAAATTAAAAAATAATAAAACTATTTAATATAAAACAATGAGATTTTTAAAAAATTTAGGTGATTAAAATGAATTAGGTTATATGAAAAAAATTTTCCAACGCGCAAAAGTAAATTAAAATAAATTTTCAAATTGAATTAAATGGGGGTTGGTGGGTTTCTTAATTTTCTTAAATTCGCTCTGCTGGCTTAAATTAGAACTTTTTTGAAGAACATTTTTTTCTTGAAACCCGTGAATTTTATTGAAAAATTTAGTTTGAATTCCCATTTTTTCAAGCGATTTTTAAAAAAATAAAGTGAGGGTCGGGATTCGTACTTATTTCCAAGTACAGTGCTTAGTTTCGTCTTTGTGCTGCTTATATTTGTGTCAATTTTTGGCATTTACAACTGTTTCACACCCCTGTTTTTTGCATAAAATAAATTTCTTAAAACATACATTTCCGCACCTCGGAACTATTTTTATACTCATTAGAGGTCATCAATGAGATTGATTGGAACATATTTTGGACAGTTTTTTAGCGGGGCCACTTCTAAAGTACACCCTAGTTTTGGCCTCTTTTTGGACCCGGTTGCCCAAAAGCGCTTATATTTGTTTAGATTTCTTTTTTTGGTCCATTAAACCTGTTTATCGGTTTGGTTAACCGACTGCCAACAACACTTTTGAGGGGTGTTTTTTTTAATCAAAAATCCCATAATCTGCAAAACCTAAAAATTTTTGAGTAGGCGACAAACTTCTTAAAAGCCTCATTTAAAAAAGCCCTTTAATCCCTTCAAACTACCATAAAATCCTCAGATATCATATCTAAGAAATTTACTTAATAATACATAACATCATTAAATTATCCAAAAATATTATCAGAGTAAAATGCTCTGTTATAGTGTAAAGAATTGTGTAAATGCTGTTAAAAATAGCTTCGACCAAAATATAAAGCCTTTTAACGAATATACTATACTCTTCACACTGGAAGTCAAAAAGAAAAAGGGGTAAGCAAGAGTAAAATTAGAAAATAAATTTAAATTAATAAAAGAAAACATACAAAAAACATTAATTGAATTCAACAATTTAATAAAAAATTGAATAATTCAAACAGATAGACAATCAAACAAAAATAGCAAAAATTGGTATTATTAAAAATTATCAATGAACAATTAAAATATCGTAAAAAAAAATAAGTTGATAAAAGTGGTATTTGAAATTCTGAAGAAAGAAAGTAGGAAAAGTGAAAAAATATTCAATGAATCCTTTTCTAATAATTTTTTAAAAAAGAAGAAAAGTGGATTCCTTTATTTTAATAAAGCAAATTTATGATAAAATTACTATTAAATTTTAAAGTCCCAATTAAAAATTAAAGCAATTCAAATGAAAACACTTATCTACAAACTGATAATCAATGAAAATTCATTTGTTATAAGAAATATATAACTGTGATGAAATGGTTTTTTTTAAATGAATTGGGCCTATTTATTTAATGGTGCTAGAACAAATAAAATAAATGGGTGCTAAGTCGTTTCGTAAATTCCGCAATTTTTTGCCGATATTCCGAACCTAATTCATCAATAGACTTAAAACTTAATTTTTTCACTTTGGCAGCCATATTTTTCATAAAATTTGATTTGAATTTTGGAATACCATTCTATTTAAAGGTGTCGAACGATACCACGCTCGTTTTATTTAATTGCTTTTTAGCAAAAATAATTAATTACGAAAAGGCAAAAGAAGTTAAATAATGATCTTATTTTAATGAGAGAAAATTTGTAAAACAAAGTAGCGCGAACAGAGAAAACCGAATTATAAAATTATAAATTAAATAATATTTACAGAAATAAATAAAGATACAACTTTATTTGTATTCTCATGCTCAAATACACAACGCAGATTGGCTACATAGAGACCGGACAAAAGGATCGGTCGGTCGGTTTCTGTTATAAAGCCGATTTACCTAGTCCAACTAATATTTACTCAAAATTTTAAGTTTCAATTTCATGTCAACTCTGTTAACATATCCTATCCAAATTTGGAAAAGTTTCTCCGGCGGTTCCTATTGCACCGTCAAAGACTAAATTTCTCTAAATAAGAGTTGAATGACTCCGTTGGTAAGAAAAAGGCTACAAATTTATATATTATTTATTCAGCACTTTATTAAAAGTTTTTATGTTTCATAAAAAATAATTTAATATAATTCAATAATTAATTAAAAAAATATTAATGAAAAAATTAAATGGCAAACTACTTACTAATAAAAAATATAAAAAATAATGCGATTAAATGTTCTAAATATAATAATATAAATGTCAATTTTTAAAACGAAAATTAATATGAAATTGAGTTTTAAAATAAAAAAATCGGCTAAATTATTATTTTTTAAGTTCGCATCAAAGCTTGTTGACTTTAAAAAATCAATGATAAACTGAAAGAAGAAAGGAAAAAATTGGTACAAGATTGAATGGCCAAACCTGCTGAATTCGCACGATTATCAACCAACGACTACGTGTGAAGAAAAGAAAAGAAGTTAATTTATTAAAAAAAGCAATTTAAATCGAATATATACTTTTAACATTAATTGAGGGAATATGAGGAAAATATTAAAAGAGATAATAAAAAAAAGTTAAAGAAATATAATACAAAATGAAAAAGCAAAGAATAAAAAATAAAAATTAAAAAACAAATTATGCGAAATATTACAAATACTTTTTATTAATGAGCACATAGACAGAACGAATCAAAAAAATATATATAGGATCCTTACCAAGATAAAAAAAGGAGTTATTAAAAAACAAATATTACTATAATACCTTCATAAATTACATTTAAAATAATAAACAATTTACAAAAATAGTCAATTGAAAAAGAAGCACCGGAAAACCCGAAATATTCTTACCGAAAACGAATTAACATTATCTGCTTAATAATAAAAATACATAATTAAACAAGTTACTAAAACTTATAAGTACTTTAAGATAAGAAAATATAAATATAAATTCAAATTCAAAAAATATAAATTCAAATCGAATGTAGCACCCTAAACGCAAAAGAAGTCAATTACACAAGAAATTAAACTAAAAAATAATAATTAAAGACTAATTAAGAAATAATAACATAAAAAAGATATAGTTATTAACCTATTTATACAATAAATATAATTTTTTCATAACAAAATAGTTTTATTTAGCTATTATGTTTCCAAAAGCTTATAAATCAAAAAGCCAAAGAAATTTATAAAAATAAATTTTAAAAATACATAGAATTCGATGTTTTTGCGAAAGGATAACAAATTATCAGGGCCAAATTTAAATTTATTTATGCCAATTTTCCGATGCATTGCCAAAAAATTTTTTAAAAATTGTAAACTTTTATAAAACAAATGTTTTGGCATTGGAACGGAAAACATAAATGATCGAAGTACGAGTGGCTACAATATGTTCAAAATAAATTATAAAATAATATAACAATTTTAAATGTATTATTTAAAATAATTTTATTTTCAAATTTGAATATGGTAAACTTATTGCCAGACTTTTAAATTCTGAGAGCATAAATATCTTTGAAACAGAGATTAAATGCCAATTAGAATATTTAAATCGAAGCGTAAAGAAAAAATAGTATTTTATAGAAACAAAAGACAACGTATACTATAAAACCCATTATTTATTGTCATTCAGAAAGAAAATAGTAAAATAAATTATGTTTATTATTTAAATGTAAAGCAAAAAATTGTTAGTAAAAAAATAAAAAACTAATAGTTAGTTTGATAATATGCAAAATATTAAAAAAAAAGAAGCTTATCCTTAAAAATAAGCAATTTAAAATACATGTAATGTGTGATAAAAAAGAATTAATTTAATAAATCTTTACAAAAAAATGTAAAACAAGTTAAAAAATTATTGAATGAACTCATTTTAATTGAATGCAAATTTAAATAAGTCTTAAAACAAAATACTATTCTTAAGACAATTATTAGGAAAGAAAAAAAAATTTTCATTCTGTCATTAATTTAAAAAATAAAAAGCAATGCCTTGTTCAACTCTAATGCAACCTACAGGGACATTTTGAATTAAAATATAAAAAAATAAAATAAAGAAAATTGGTAAATATTAAAAAAATACTGCTAATTTTACTGAGTTTTCGACTAAAATTAATCATGTAGAAAAATATTCATAATTTACAACTAAAATAAACTAACTAATTACCAATAAAAATTACAACAAATAAGGTAAAAAAAATAAGGACGAATACAAGCTATTTTTAGTTAGGCAATCAGCAAAAGCAAAAAATAAACCATAGAAAAAATTAATGAATCATTAAATAATAAAGGATAATGAAAAAAGGGAATTGAAAATGTGAGTCTTAAATTTAGATTTATTTACTTACTTCTCTCCTTCGATAAATAATTAATTTATGAGTTCTGATTTTATACAGCTAAAAAGTCCTAAGTTGTGATGAAAATTAATATGGGTAATAAGAAATACTCATTTATTTGCATAAATTGATGTGCAATTGCCGCGCAATCCTTTTTAAGAAATATTCAATTGGCCCCAAAATCTTTTTTTGGACTGGAAGGTCTAATTTTGCAAATTTCAGATAGTACCCATGCAATAATCTCAAAATTTACCATATTTCTTTTAATAGAAGCACAGTGCTTCTATTTTCAATCACTTGCAAAATTTTTCAAATAAGCAAATTAATGTTAAAAAAAACTACAAATTTTTACGAGAGAAAAAACAATAAGAAATGCAATTTGATATAATTTTTTAAAGATTTAATAATAATGTTATAACGAAAACTTAAATAAATCGTCACTTACTTTGTTTATTGATTATTACACTATAAAAACTAATTTAATTTAAATGTTTATAAAAAGCAATTAAAGAAACGATTTTTGTAGTAACTCCAAGAAATTGAGTAAAGAAAATAGGCAATTCGAAAAGTGAATAAATTTTCTTATGAATAATTTTGCATTTTACACAGAATAATTTGGAAAATTATTAAAAACATCAACAAAAAGTGTCATCAAAATTTTGGAGTCTTTTAGCGGTCGGCTTTGAAATGAGACATATTTTAATTTCGAAAAAGGAAGGGTCGGCAGTGACGATAGGCGGGCGGAAAATTTTTGAAAATTTGAATGGTTTTGGTAACACTTTGTGCAGAAAATGACTAATTATTGGGATTTTTGAGATACATTTTGAGAAACCCTATACGAATGGAGATCAGTTGATCAGAAGGCGCCACTGAGGGAAATTTTGTAAATTTATGTCTAAATTGTTAACAGGGTTTCCTCAAAAATATGTAAAAATTTTGCAAATTAATTTTTGCATAAATGCACAAGCAAATATAAAAAACAATACATCTATTACAACAAAAAAGATAACTATTATTATGAGCAGTTGCGACCCGATGAAAGTAAATTCAGGAAATACGAGAATAAGAAAAATAAAAAATGTTGAAAATTTGAGACATAACAAACTAATAAATGAATGTAAATATTATAATATTCAAAAAATTAGTTTATTACAATTAAAGTGGGTACAGGTCGTTTCGGCAACCCATGTTTTTGCGCCAGGCTCGGAGGTCAACCAAATTTCACAAACTCGGTATCGTTCGAAAGCTTGGTGTTTATAAGATACAGTCTGAGTCAATCTTTACTCCACAAAATTATTGTTTATTTGCATTTAATTTAAATTAGGTTGATTTTACATAATAATGTCTTTTATTTTAACTCAGCTTTTTATGGGCTTTACTATGATGACATCCATTAAGCCCTCAATTCTTACGGTGCTAGGTCGTTCTTAAAAACCGCCATTATGGGCGTTTCTTAAATCCGCCATTTTTACTGAATTTTCGACTAAATCTAGTCATAACTTTCTCACAACCAACCAAATTAAGCAATCTTGGTATCATACAATTCCCCTTATATTGCTTTATCAGATTGCAAAATTTCAAAAAATTTCATTAAGCTTTTCAAAAATTATGGCGATTTTTTCCACTTTTTTAGCTCCATTTTTTTTAAGTTAATGGAATTTTTTGAAATTTTGCAATCTGATAAAGCAATATAAGGGGAATTGTATGATACCAAGATTATTTTATTTGGTTGGTTGTGAGAAAGTTATGACTAAATTTAGTCGAAAATTCAGTATAAATGGCGGATTTAAGAAACGCCCATAGTAGCGGTTTTTAAGAAACGACCTAGCACCTTCTGGGTTAAGCCTTTGTGCTGTAATTTTTAATTTTAAAAAAATGATTAAAAATTATTTGTTCACAAATACATTTTTAGCTTTAATAATTAATAATTCTTATATGCAATTCTGCAATTTATTAATGCTCTAGGTTCATTTAGCAATTCACCAGTAATTCTTGGTGTCATTTCACGTTTATCATAAAATTAGAGTTTCATTAATACTTTTATCTATTCCATGTAAAATTATGCAGTTTATTACATTACAACAGATAATTTTTGGTTGAATTTATACTGAATTAATTTTATACAGGTAAATATATATTTTTATTTTTTGATAGAAGCATTAAAAATGATAATTGTTATAAGGCAAATTCGAAGAAAAATTCGCAAATAAATATTCTTATTTTCATAATTAATATTTTATTTATTTTTTGCTCCTTTCAAATGGTTAAAGAGGTTCCACATTGATTATTTTAATTCAATATCAAAATATGCATGATTTATTTTTTGTTTTCCAATGCTTACTTTTTCATAAATCTAGTGCGGTTTAGCTGATTACATTCATTATACTAATAAATCTTTTATTTATTTTTTTACAAAAAAAAACCTTTTATGTATGGTAATTATCTGTTTTTTAAATAGATTATTTCTATTGAATGCTACCATGATAGTTTCATTTGAGTGTTTTTGAGCAAAGTTAACAAGTCATAATCAAAAATTCTGTAAAAATGGCGCATTTAACTAACGCGCAGGGTGGCGGAATTTAACTAATGCACTAGCCTTTTTCTCACCCCGAAACCCGACCATATATTTTTCTCACCCGGCGGTTAGCTTGGTGTATAGTTTGTTAGTACGGTGATTGATTGCATCTCTAAGGATTGCCTCTTTAATTGTAATATAAATTTCCTCTTGTTTTTCGTCCGCGTTTTTTGTTGGTAGTTGTATGTATGTAGCTCTTTCTTTTTAATTTAGGTCTAAGATTTTTGTAAGTTTAATAAATATAGATAAAAAAATTGTGATGAAAATTTTTATATTAATTAATAAATAACCTTTTTCTAAAATTTCAAATGTCACAGCAGCACTTCCAAAGTACCCAAAATGACGATCATTAATTTATATTTATTATTGTTTTCGGTTTTTGGCTTTATTAACTATTCTAAAATTTATTATTACAAATTTATTTTAATTTATTTAAGGATTAACATTCTAGTTAATATTAGTTTCATTTATTTTATCTCTTCAGACAAATAGATATTCGTTTTTAATAGAAATTTCGCCCTTTCTTTTTTATGAATTAATATCGCTAATATTGACATGCATTTTAAAGTATGGTTGTGTTTTGCTCATTAAAAAAATAATAAATTATTTCCTTTAAATATTTTTAGTGCCAAAATTTAGTTAAATTTTTTATTATATATATTTTAGTGTTTTTACAGTTATCAATTTTATTAATCTATTTTAAAATTTATTATTATAGAAAACTTCTTTCTTTTTTTTCAACGCGTAGAACAAATTGAGGCATGACAACAAATGAAATTGCGATTATTTTTTGGTTTGTCTTTAGCATTATATTTATATAATTTATTGAATCGTTAATTTGGCGCACCTACGTTTTGTCGATTCGACGTTTTGTCGACTCAGCCAAAAATGCACGTTTTGTCGACTGCATGTTTTGTTGACTTGGCCAAAAAAGAAATTTTTTCGAATAATTTTGTGTTCGAAATAAATGTCTAATTGGGTCTGACGAACAGAAAAAAGTGGAAATCGCTTTTTGAAAGTTAGAATTTGGCCGAGTCGACAAAACGTGCAGTCGACAAAACGTGGGGAGGCGGTTAATTTAAACTGATCTTTTGCGCTTAATTGTCGTTTTATAAATTATTATTATGCATTCTTTTAAAAGTGATTAATAAATTTTCTATTATTTAGTCTTTTTAAGATCGGACAAAGAGTTGGTCGATTTTTTGCGAACATAATCAAATTAAAGTAAATTTAAGTGATAAAAAATAATTATTGAAAAATTTAGTTTTTTTTTTTTTTGCAATAGTTTCTCCGTTTCTTATTTTTAATTTGGGTTTTTTCCTTTTATATTTGAAAAAAAGTTTTTTTTTTTGCCCCTCATTATATATTTTTTTGAAAAATATTTTTCCTTTAAAAATATTATCGGCATTTCTTTTTTCACATTTAAAAGCCATTAATTTCTTTAAATGAATGTCACCTTTGTATTTTTATTGTCCGATTGCCCATTTCTGTCCGATTGTCTTCACTGTCCTATTGTCCACTGTCCCATTGTCCAACCATGTTTGGCAGTCCTTAAAAGAAAGTTTTGTTTATATAGTTTTTTCATTTGATTTTTCTTATTATTCTCTTTAATAAATGTTTTTTGCTTTGAATAGACAAATATAATTATTTTATATTTATGTCTTATTCAATTTTCAAATTATTTTCAATTTCTCGATTTTTGCTACTATGGTTTTGCATTTTTCACACTAAAAAAAATATGATGGAGACTAATTTTATTTTTTCCACTTACTTTTGCCAATAAATTCAAGAATTAAGCAGTTAAAGGATCTTTGAATCGCTTCAAATAAATACTTAGTTTTTGTAAATTAACCTAAAAATCCTTAAAAGTGTTATTTATTTTATCATAATATTCGTTGAACCCAGCCTGAGAAACTTTTGCATTTTTTTCTCCAATAGATCTTTAATTAGATGCCACTATTAATTTTTCAAATGACTATTTTGTTTGTAAAAATTTTAGGTTTAAAAGGATATGTTTAATAATTAAGTTATTCGAACAAGTCCAATTAATAACTTAAATGTTCTATAAATTAAGGTTTAATTAGTTTTATTCATTTTTACCAATTTTCATTTGTTATCAGTCGTTTTTTTATGAGGAATTTAATTGACAATTTAAAAATTATCTTTTAAGGTTCAGATAACCGCTTTTTCAGTGAATTTATTTAGCAAATGGCCAATATTTTTTTATGTAATTTAAGCATAAAATAATTGTTTCTCTTAATACGTTTATCTTAATAATCTCATGTGCAATTCTGGATCTGCATAACTTGTAGCAAATAGAATTTATTGTTAATTTATCTTGAAGTAATTTTATATATGTAAATATTTTTTAATTTATTGCTAGAAGCATAAAGTGATAATTTTAAAATAAAGAGTATTATACATTCTTGATGACAGATATTTAAGTGCTTTTTAGTTAAATTCCTACTAGATTCATATTTTTTTAAATGGCAATTTGTATTTATTATTTGCTCCTTTAGATAGTTATAGAGGTCTTCACATTTATTTTTTAATTCAATATCATTTATTTGATTTGATTTTTAATTTTGAATCCTTACTTTTTGAATAAATCTAAATTATTTAGGAAATAATTAAATAGGTATTTGCAATCTGAAAGGCAGATAAACCAATTTGCAGGAAATTAGATTGTAAAAATATTAATAATGATACTTTTAATTAATAAATTATGGGTTTTTTCTAAATGTTTCAAATGTCTCCGGAACACTTTCTACTAAACACAATGAAATAGCCATTTATTATTTATTCATTTGTCATCAAATTCTTTATTTTAGCATTAAATTCTTATTTTTTTTAAATGCAGTGAAAAAGTTAAATAAGAGAGAGAAATGAATTGGTGTCAAGGCAATTCGTACAATGGCAATTCGTACAATTTCAAATGGAAGTGGTCATAACTTTTTTTTAGACAACTAAATTCTTCAAAATGTTATATCATTTGAACCTTCTACATGTTTAAAAGCGATGATTAAGCCAAAGCTAAGCGCTAAGCATCTCACAAAAAAGTTACATTTTAAAGAATATTAAAATTCACAAAAGCATTTTCGCAATTTATAAATTATAACCTATTTGTGAGATGCTTAATCGCTTAGCTTTTGCTTAATCATCGCTTCTAAACAGGTACTCGAATAATATATCGTTTTGAAGAACTTGGCTGACTAAAAAAAAGTTATGGCCACATTCATTTGAAATTATACAAATTGCCATTGTACGAACTGATTCGTTCTTTTTTAAAGAAAAAGTAAATTCTTAATACGAGCATATTTTTATTTTTTTAAGAATTAAACGATTATTTACGTCTAAATATAAATTATAAAAATTTTCGTAAATAATATTGAGTATTTGCAAATCATTTTAAAATATGACTGAATTATTATTTTTAATTATTTATAAGCAAATGATTTAATTAAGTCTTTTATTTTTTATTTTTTTGCGTCTCAGGATTGCCTACTGCATATTATCTGCATTAGTGAATAATCGTTTTTTTATTGTTTTCGTTTTTTATACAATTGCTGCCATTGAAAAAGGTTTTGTGATCACTTGTTTTTTAAATATAAATTTTGTTAAATAAATTATTTATGAATATTTGTAAAAAATAAATAGGTTTTTTCTTAAAGTTATTCGTTTGTTTTTTGGCCCGATTGAATTTATTCTGCTTGCCATTTTTTATATTAACCTTTTATACTATTATTTATTTATATAAGGTTATTTTATTTAGCATTTAATTCATTCACCCATATCATCAGCCATTTTTCCTGTGGTTGATATGGAAGAACTTTTCTTAGAAGGTGCCGCCATTCTTAATAAATTTAGTAGTTTACTCGATTGCTAACAGTTGTGGCCTTGTATATGGGTTTTTATTCAGCATTCATTCAATTTCATTTATTCAAATAAATTTTTATTTTTATTTCGTCTTTTGAAACGACTGTCTTTTCCCGCCAGAAATGGGGCTCAGTCTTTAAGTCTGGGAAAAGTCATAATAATAACCTTATATGATTTAATAGAATATTTACGTTTCGTTATAGGTAAATTCTACATATTTAATTATTTTATGAGCATATTTAAGCAATGGTTAATTTCATGAGTTGTTATGTTTTCATCATTGTAGAAATTTGAGTGCCAAACCCATTAGAAATCCAAAACCGACTTCCATTATAATTGGTCCTTTTGTAAAAAGTTATGACTTTTTGTTGTAGAAATGTAAAATAACGAAATTACTCACACATCTAATTTAACAAAATGGTTCTTTCTCAACGTAAAAATTAAATACTATTGGTTATATATAATTTTATATCCTTTTAACACAAAAAAATTATCAAATTGTATTAATATTTTGCCAAATTAAAATTTATTTATTTTTGCTATGGTACTTTTAAAGAATATAAAGCTTATTTACTTTAGCCTTTAATTTTGGGAATTTTCCGTGAAAACTGATTTCACTTCCACAATTTTTAGAGGAATTGATATAATATTTTCAAAAAATAACTGCTTTCATTAATTTATACGTGGCATTTTTTACATTGAGACCAATGGATAGATTAAATCCGAGCAATGGAGAAACTTTGCATTAAATAAGACCCAAATTTTGATAAGGAAGATTTGGAAGAATATTTCGAAAAGAATTGGCCAAATGGACCCGTTGGAGGGACACGTACATTTTCAAAAAATTCCGGGTCGGTTAGAGCAACTCGGTACATTTCAAAGAGATCAGGTTTCTTTAGAGGACCACGTTGAAACGTATGAGAACAGTCCGTTGGAAGACAAAAGATCTAAAATGTACTCCAAATAATCTGTTGAAACAACAAACAGCAAAAAGTTGTGACATTGAAGGAATAAGAACATGCACGTTGAATTTTGGTGTTTATTGTGGACTAAGAAATTGAGACAGAACGAGACAAACAATGAGAAAAATGGGATAAAGAAGAAGAAAAAATAAATAATTTGTTGGAAAAATTAGAGGAAACTTGGGTGCCGAACGAAAAGCGAAATAAACTGCAATGGCAAACAGGTGCTAGGTCGTTTGTTAAATCCGCCATTTTTTACAAATTTTCCGAACATAATCCGCCATAACTTTGTTCAAACGCAACTAAATTAAATAATGTTGGTGACATCCGATTGGGGTCGAATAGCTCTATTAGCCATCCTAATTTCAAAAAATATGATTAACTTTTAAGAAAGTTGTGGCCGTCAAAGTGAAAAAAAAATAATCTTTTTGACCATATTGTTCTTAAAATTTAATCAAATTTTTTGAAATTTGCAGATTAATAGAGCCAAACAAGAGCTATCGTAAAGATTATTTAATTTGGTTAATTTTGGGCAAAGTTATGACAAATTATGTTCGGAAAATCTGTAAAAGATGGCGGATTTAACAAACGCCCATAGTGGCAGTATTTAACAAAAGTCCCAGCACGTGGCAAACAGAGCGACTAGTACCGGAAGTAAGTAAGTTCAATGGAATAACGCTGAGACATCCCCCGAACCCCAAACGAATTGGAATAGTTTGACGGATGGACAATAAGTACCTGCGGGGCACAGCAGCACTCAGCATTTTTCAATCAACAACCACAAAAATGACAACCAAACAATAAATTTTTCTTTCCAGCCCCAACAATTCGAAAAAAAGTGAAAACGAGTTTGAAAAATCAATCAAAATTCTTTTTTGGCTCTAGGCGTAAAAAGGAATCCCAATCACCTGAGGATTGATTATTTGGGAAAAAGGTCTAAATCTTAGGTTAATTCTAGTTTGGAAACTCAAAACAACCCTGAACCGTTTGAGGTTAAGGTTCTTTAGGAAAAAACTGAAAGCCCCAACCACATTAGAAACCAATTATTTTAAACTCACCCGAGGGACAAAAGGTAGCATTCGTTTATCAAATTTTCATTCTTTCCATTTATAATGGATAGTTTCAATTGGGACAATGTGGAACACAAATAGTTCTTTGAGAACACTTCTTATTTTGGTTATTTAAATTTGGCAAAAAAATCACTCAATTATGTTGCAATACATTATAGTATTAAAAAGTTAGCCTGTTGTGTGCAGTGTAATGCACGATTAAAACTTTATTTTATTCTTTTAGAATAGGCAGACTTTTTTGACTAGTGGCCCTCAGTCACAGTAATAATTCTTTTTATGAATTAAATTATGCGAATAAATTTGAGTAATATTCAATTTGTTTATTCATGTGAAAACTGCAATTTCGGCTATCATTTCGTTATTAAGGACGGTGATGCGACATTTGCGGCGCGGGACTCAGAAAAAATTGTAGAATGAACTAATAAGCTAATTGTTCTTAGGGGCATTCGAACTACCGAAATATGCTCTACATTATACCAAAAAATCAAAATAATTGATTAAGTTTCGGAAAAGTTATGATAAAAAATAGCCAAAAACAGACGTTCCAAAATTTTCGAACATTTTAGGTCATAACTTTTCTGAAACTCAATCAATTCTTTTGATTTTTTGGCTATAATGCAGAGCATCATATTTAGAGCTTTCGAATGACACTAAGAATAATAGATTTATTTCACTCCACAATTTTTTCTGTTCACACGCCGAAAATGTCGAACAATACTAGCAACTATCAGTAACCTTGGTATCATCTGGTTGCTCTTAAGTTGCTTTATTTGCCTGCTAAAATTTCAAAGAATTGAATCAATTAAAAAAAACACGAATATATACAGATAAATTGTTTATTCAAACAAATTCATCTCTAAAATGGCATATGTTTTATTAATAGATTATTTTCTTACAACAATTATTAAAATAAATAATTATAATATTTTGTATTTAATTAAATAAGCGATTTTTTTGTAGTAGTTGTTTTTAGAATTTGGCTTCATTCGATAAAACCTAAGAGCTGGAGGTACGAAACCGAAAAAACCCGAAAAAAAACCGACCGGTCCGGTCTCTACTTTTGACCAAAACCGACCGATCGAAAAAATTACAGCTTTTTCGGTTTTTTGTTTTTTAACCGAAACCGACCGACCGCCCCTTTTATCCGGTCTCTAATTATAATTTAGATAAATTGCTATTATCATACGCATTAAATTTAACGCTTAATTGCCTTTAAATTATAAGAAAGTTTTGATTATTTAATGAATTATTTTGATTTAATATTATTAGAAATATCAATTTCAGAATTATAATAATAATTATTCATTGCTCTTTCGCTTTATGGACACCAATAGTTTTGGATCTTGGTAGACGTTTTTTCAATAAAT
Source organism: Heterodera filipjevi (assembly GCA_039877585.1). Taxonomy (NCBI): domain Eukaryota; kingdom Metazoa; phylum Nematoda; class Chromadorea; order Rhabditida; family Heteroderidae; genus Heterodera; species Heterodera filipjevi. Next base: position 29,676,335 of record JBDPZO010000002.1, read on the forward strand.
ATTTATTTTTTGAATAATTCAAGTTTTTATTTTGCTTTTTTAATAAAATTTACCTTAGCTTCTTTCTTTTATTAAAATTTCATTTTCCATTTTGTAATTTTACTAATATTCGGATGGCATTTATGCGTTGTCATAAGCCATCAACAAAACTAATTATAGATTTAGTTTTTTTCGCTTTCCAGGCCATCCAAGAAAAGCTTGTTATTTTTTAAACATTATTTGGAAATTAATAATTTTTTTGAAAAAAAGCTTTGTTACTGTAGCCTATTTTAATTTATTTGTTATTGCTTTGATTTTTTATTTAATTTTTGATTGATAAACCAGTACTTTTTTTTGTCATTTAATAATTGATGTTGGAAATTAAATACTGGGTTTTTCAAATAAAAATTATAAATAGTTTATTTATTTCACTAATATTAATTGATTGATTCTTAAAATTTTTTCTTGGGTTTTGCAGTTTTATTAGATTAGTGATATGAATTTTTTTTTTTAATTTTTTTTCCTTGTAATTTTAATTGCTTTTTTTTTCTTTTGTGATCGTGCTCGGTTGCAGAATAATTTCTCGATGGCAAAGATATTTTTATAAGTTTTTTAAGTAGATTTTTCTTTTTCCTTTTTTTGCAAGGTGCTTTCTTACTATGCTAAACATTTAAAAATTTTTTATAAATTTCTTAATTAATAATATTAAAAATTAGTCATTTTTTTGCGATTGATTTTTTAGGGTTTTCCCTAAGATAATATTACTGAAGCAGAAATTAATAAATTTATTTCAAACAATTTCACGAATTTATTTGTAAAAAATAAAGTTTTAATATATTTTTTTTATTTCTTTTTTTTTTTATTCTTCATGTTGAATCAATATTCGTATCAATGGAACATACTAAGTTGCATAATTAAAAATTGAAATGTTATTTTTATTGAATTTATTTAGAAATAATTATTAAAATTTCAGAAATAATTTTTATTTGCTCTTACATTTTTTACCTTAAGACTTTTTTTTTATAATTGAATAAATTTTTGTTTTTCAAATAATAATGTTGGGAAAAAAAAAACTTTTTTGAAATGGTTAGCCTGAAATGTTGACAGTTTTTTCTTTTGTTTTTTTTTGATTTAGGATTCAATAAATAATGTTTTCGCGGTCTATGAATTCATTGTAAATTGATGACCAAATTTTTTGGAACATTGTCACAAAAACATAATTTTTTTTATTTGGTTCATTCATTTTCGCCTTGGACACCGAATACGAATTACTAGCGATGAAAAGAAAAGAAATATTTGGAATTTAAGCATGAGCCCAGTGATATTATTCATTTTGCATTTATGATGATTAGTTGTTGGTGAATATGGTTTAAACATTTTATTTTATTTATAATTTGTTAAAAAAAACTTTTATGTTATAATATTTGTTGGTACTAAAAAAACTTAGAGAATTTTGCATTGTTTTTTTCAATAGTAATTTAACTTTTTTATTTTTTTCATAATCATCTTTTTGAATTTATTATTAAAACTTTGGATTGAATATTTTATTTTGATGCAGTTTCCCACTAAAATGGCGGGATTTTGCCGGATAATCCGGAAAAATTTGGTGAGGCCAAAAAATCCGGATTCTGGACCTGGATCCGGAAAAATTCGGTTGGATCCCAATCCGATGCCTATCACTAATTTGAATATTTATTTTTTAATATATATGCCAACATAATTTAGAATTTATCTTCGAGAATTTTTATAATGCTGGGACCCTATTGGTTTGCACCAAAGCCTAGCACCTTACAACACTTTTAAGAATGTTTTGTTTTAATATTCGAATAAATTTGAGTATATTTAACTCATATGCGCATGTTAATCAAGTTTAAGAATGTTTAGCATTTATTATTTTTAATTTCTTTTTCTTTTTTTGTAAGTTTTTTGCGCCGTAGATGGGGTATATTTTGGGCTTTTTAAATAAATAATTTTCATATTCTCTTGGTGTTCAATGATCTTTATTTAATTCTGCGCGTTGTCAGCGAAAATAAACAATATTTGCATTCATTTATTAGTTTATTATGTCTCAAATTTTCAACATTATTCATTTTTCTTATTCTCGTATTTCCTGAATTTACTTTCATCGGGTCGCAACTGCTCATAATAATAGTTATCTTATTTGTTGTAATAGAAGAATTGTTTTTTATATTTGATTGTGCATTTATATCAAAATAATATTAATTTAACAAATCTTATTAGAACAACTTTTAGATTTACATTTTAAATGATAAAACAATATTGATTTACTTTCTTTTATTTTTTCTCTTATGACAAATAAATATTTGTTTTTTCAGTACGATTTTTCTTAGGGGTCTCTAAGTTTTACACCTTAAATACTTTGTAGAAGTCTGAAATATTCAGGTTTTTACTATCTTTTTTAAAATTAGTTTACATTTTCATTAAAAAATGTTATTTTTTTCATTTATAGGCTGGTATTATACAAATATAAAACAAATTAAACAAAATTATTAATAAAATTTAAAATTTTAGTATACAATTGTTAATAAATGATTTTTAATTTTTATGATTACGATAAATTAACATAAATATAATGAATTCTAGGTTTTATTTACATGTCTTTATTTTTTATTATTCAGGTTATATTACAGGGAGGTTTCTACACAGTAATTTTTAGATCATTTTGATTTACTCAACCTCATGTACCCCTGCCGCACTATTTCGTATGCACCTTTTTGTGAATGTATTTAATCATTTTTTCAATTATCCTTTTTTTAAATAGCGTGTAAATTATCCATAAGAAAGTTTATTAGGGGCCTATTTTCTTAATTCAATTTTATTGGGTTTACTACAAAAATCATTTCTTTAATTGTTTTTTAATAAATTAATAATTTTAAATTAAATTAATATTATTAATAATTAATTGTCAAAAAATCTTTTTTATTTTTATACACACATAAATATTTATTTTTTAGTCACATTTTAATATATAAACTTATGAAATTCAATAAACAAACGAAAAGTGATGGAGAAATATGTTATAATAATTATTGCACATTGGAATAAATGTTGAATAAGCAATTTTTATTGTGATTAAATGCATAGCATAGTTCAAATATTAGAAGTATATATTTGTTTTTTGTTATAATTTAAAGTTATTATTTATATTTGAGTATTCACAATGTTCGATACATTAGAAATTTTAGCTTATCGGCCATATTTTACATACAAACATATTTCAATTATAATAAAGTATTTCTTAAATACTATTTTTAAAAATAACGAAAATATAAATAAATTTCAAATTGTCTATTTTTATATATTCCGTTTTTAGTGTCGTTTTTTTATGAATTTGAATTTATACGATTTATGCAATTAAATAAATTCATAAATGCACCCATTATTCATTATTATTAATTTCTTTAATTTTTTCTTTTAATATTTCATTTTTATTTTACTTTAAGTTTTTATTTTATTTAGAATTGATGGTGGATTAAATATTTGGGGCTTTTATATAAAAATTAAAAATTGGTTATTTTTTCGGATTTTTTTCTTACAAGTTTAATTATAAAATTTAAGTTTTTACTTTATTCATGCTTAGTTCTTGAATTTTTTGTTTTTTTTATCATTTAAAATTTTTGGTTCAATTAAAAAAAAATGGTCGCTCACTTTTTATTCGGCAGCATAATGAAAATAGATACATGCTTATATAAAACAATTTTTAATTTATTAGATAATTTATTTATCAAGGAATTTTTTCTATTAAATCAAATAAATTTTTTTTAATATTTGTATTAGTTTCATTTGGGTTATTATTGTATTCCTTCATTATTTTATTAATAATTTAGGTTGCGTAAGAATAGCTCACTATTCCTCAAATTAGGCAAAAAAGAGCTTCATTTCCATGAGATCTCCCAATTAAAATTTTTTATTTATTGTTCCGTTTTTACTAATTGCAGCTGTTAAATTTTTTTTTATTCTGCTTTAACTTGTGCCCTTTTGCGGAATTTTCCTTTTTCTCTCTTCTCTAAAGCGTCCGGAATTTATTGGGGTTTTTTATTCATTCATTCTCATTTTCGTAAATTTGAATTTTCAAAATAATTTATTAAAAGAATTAATTCAGTTTTAGAATAGATTGGTTTTGAATTAATATAAATATTATCAATAATTATCTGTTCGTTCTCGGAGTCGTATTATAATTATACTAAGGTTGCAAAAATTCTATTTTATTTTTATTTTTGTCAAAGTATTAATTTGGTTTAAGATTTCATAAGTTTTTTTTTGGATTTTAATAGTGAAAGATCATTAATTAATTTATGAATTAAAAGATCCAGCTGTCATTTGTTTTTATGTTTTAGACGCCGCCTTATAAACAAATTTTCATATGAATTTAGAAAAAAAGAGAATTTTATGATGAAAATTCGTTAAAATATTCGTTTTTTAATGACCGAACCAGATGAAAATTCGGTGTGGTAATATAAGAACTGTTTCTCCCGGTCTTAAGCTCGGGTTCAAATCACCCCATAAGGCAGGAATTTTTAAAGAAGTTTTTAAATTATAAACTTGTTTCAAAAATTTTCAAATTTTGGAAATTCATCAAACATCAAAGCAATATTTTAGATTTTTTGGAAAAATTTTGGTTTTTGCCACCAAATTACTTAATTAAAATACAATAAAAAACGAAAAATACTCCCTAAGAATTTACAATTTGAATTCTTGCCAAAAAAATTGTCAACAATTAATTTTGTTAGGCAGTCCAACAAATTAAAGAAAAGAAAATTTACTCGAAATCTGAAAAATTTGATACTAAAAACATTCCGATTTTCATGGTGTCTATCGGAACTACCGGGCCTCCTCCATTCGCATAGGTTTTTCTGATAGCAAAAGCCTTAAAATTTTCTAAATTTTTTCCGATGGCGCCTGTTTGCACTACTGGCCCCCTCACTCTTCCGAGTTTTTTAAATTTAACGAAAAATAGCATAAGGCAAAAATTTGAATACCCTTGAACCCCGCCCCCAATCCCAACTGATTTTGCTCAACCCGCCCCCAACCCCGACCCTGCTGACCTCGACAAACCCCGACCCCGACATTTGCCAACCCCAACGTCGGGGTTCTAACCCTATTTTAAAACATTTTAAAGAAGCTAAATATAACGTATAATATTGAAAATATTTTAATTGGGAAGTGTTGGTTGAAGTGCCAAATGTAATTTTGCAGCTTTTAACATTTTTTGCTCTCTTTTTAGGTTTTTTTAGCATTTTTTTTTTTTTGTAATTTTAGTAGTATTATCATCTAATTCATAAAACTATTTAAAATAAGTAAATTTTTAGAAACGCGCATGGTGGCCGAATTTATTTAAGACGCATCACTAAATTCTTTTCGATCCATAGGAACTAAAACCAAATAAATATATTAATTCGGTCTGTGATAGTTGAAATTTCGCAAAACTCTGTACTATTATGCTTTTTATGTATAAGATTGATATAAAACAAAACACATCATGTTATTTAATGAAAATTAATATAATTCTTTTCAATTAATTTTTGTAAAATTAGGCGAAAAGCCAAAAACTTTTTTAATATTATTTATTTATTTTTTAAATAAAATCATTTCTGACAAGCAATTTTTTCTATAGCTTTTTATTATTCTAATTTGGTTTCGTGAATTTATTGGGTAAATTTCATTGCTTTTAATTCACTTACACAGTTGCAAACCCTTCTATTGAATTTTAATCAAATTCGTGCATATACATTCCTTTTGCCTCAAATGTTTCCTTCAAAATTCCATCTTTTAAGTTTTGTGATATTTTTGGAATTTCCCAATTTATTTTGATTTCAAATAAATTTGATTATTTATTATTACTATTTATTTGACAAATAAACATCTTTTTATTTTATTTTTATTTTATTTAGTATATAGCTAATTTTGAAATCACACATCCGCTTATTCCCATGAAAAGATATCTTATTTTATTGGATCTAAGCAAAAGAGTATTAGGCCCATATTGTTTCTAAGATTACCAATTATAATGTGCTTTTTTGGGCTGTTATAATTTTATAAATTAAGGCACTTTTTTTATTATAATAGGCGTTAACCAACAATTTCTCAAATTAAATTAAAATTTAATTGTTTAATGTTTTTATTTTTATAAGAAAATTTGATTTTTGATTTTTTACTTGAATACATTTTATTCAGGAAAGCAAAAAATAAATCGTTTTTTTTTATTTTTAATTATAATGCAAAATTTACCCATTCCTAAGAATTTAATGTCGGATTTAAAAGATCGTCATTTAAAAAAATAGATGAAACAATCAACCCGAATTTTTCTCAAATTTTATTTAATGCCAAAAGCTATAACCACGGACATTCCCAAAATCATTTTGAGTAATTTAGAGAGCTGAAAATAAGCAATCGCAAATTTTGAGTGAGGTGAATCATTGTTTGATGTCGAGCTTTGAACAGTAGTAGGCTGAGAAAAGAACATTTATTTAAAACCGGAAATTATTTTTTTTTTATCTTATTTTTCGTCGAATGCTTATGTTTTTAATTTAAATAGAATGTCAATCCTTTAATAAAAATATTTTCAGTAATTATTCTTTTATTTGTTTTAAATCCGATAATTATTTGTTTTCATATTTTCTTAAATTTAGTTTACGCTTTAATAATTTATATTAATTTATGAATGGTTCTAAATAGACCTAGCCATATTTTAGTATAATTGAAATATTGTAAATATGAGTTAATTATTTAAAAAATTCACCTTTTATAAAAGCCAAAAAATTTAATTCTCAGAATAAGTTAATGATAGTTTGATTATAATGATATTATTTGAAATAAATTGCATTTAAATTCTAAGCCAAAAATATTCGGTTGGTTATTCATTTAATTATGAGTCTTACAATTTTCTTTATCTTCTTGTCCAGATCAGCTTTAATGCAGTAGAATGGAATAATTTATGAATTTTTTAAAATTCGAGTGCGACTTTTGTCCAAATTTAGAATTTTATTATTAGTTTTTTTGCATTATTGGCCTTCAGATAATTCTATAAATTTAAAATTATTTTAAAGTCCTTTAATAGGGTGCATGAAAGTATATTTTTTTTCTATTTGTTTTTTTTTAATAAAACATAAAAATATTTTTAATTGTTACTTAAAAATAACTAAATGTCGCAGTATATGTTGGCAATTGGGTTTTATTTTTTTATTTAAAATTTTACTTCCTTTTTAATTCCTTTTAATTAGTATAACTCTTATTACATTGATGAAAATATTGATTCTCTTTTTATTATTTTGGTTTGAAATTTTTTTTTTTTATAAATTTGTTTTTAGTATTTCATGAGTTGCCCAAGAATTTTCAAGAACTTCATGATGTGAAGAGTGATAGTATTTGAGTAACCAAAGTTCTTCATATAGTACTTTTTTTATTTAAATACCTGGTTATTACAAAAGTGCATTTATTTTTGACATAATAATTGGTTGTCAATTCATCTATATGGTTTTCTTTATACAGTTTAACTTTTAATTTTTAAAATATATGTTTTTTTTATCTTCATACTTAAAGATCCTTGTTATTGATTCGGTATTTCTATGAATTTATTCCACCTAATTCATTTTGTTTATTGTATCACACTTTGTTTTGTTCTTTCATAATTAGGTAAATTATTAAGCAATATTTTACATTATATCAAATAAAATTTTTTTTGTAGATTTTAAATGATTCTTTCTTATTATCCATATGATAAATAATTGCATTAACTAATTACCTTTGTCATTATTTAAGTGTTATTGTTATTGAGATAAATAGTTGAAATTTCGTTAGATCGATCTTCTTTGCATTTTTTAGAATCGGTAATATTCTAAGATTCATTATTTAAATGCTTAATTTTAAAAATATTTAATTATTCTCCTTTTGTTTTAATGTAAGTTTTTTTAAAGGCGAAATAGGGCTCTTAAATAATGAGAAGCATGACATTTAATTATGAACCTCCCCAATCTTAATTTATTTTAATTATCATAAAAACGATTATCTTATTTTAACTTTATTTATTATGCATTTAATAGTCTTTAAATAATGAATTTACTTTTATTTTGTACTTTTCCTTTTGTTAATTACACTATTAAATGTTTCTTCGCAACAAGGAATGCACGCAATTCAAAAAATAATAATTAAGCAACCGCAATGCGTAATCCGCAACCACAAAAAAAAACACGCAATTTCAAGCAATCCGCAATACAGAACAAGCATAAATTTATCAGTTCTTGTTTTTTATGAAAATGCTGCCAAAAGATCGTGCTGGTGCATTTCCTAAAAAGTGCCACCCATGCGCGTTTCCTAAAAGTGCCAAAATGGGGTTGGCGCGTTTCCTAAAAGTGCCAGCGCGTTTCCTAAAATGGTCATTTTTAATAAAATATATTAATTGAAAAATTAAACATAATATTATACGAAACTAAACGATTAAATGATATTTATTTATTATTTTCAAATATTGTCAGTCTAGATTATTTGTTGTTTGTAAAACATAAATAGATAAATTTAATTTAATTTATTTAAATTACCGGGATGGCACTTTTAGGAAACGCGCATGGGTGGCACTTTTTAGGAAATGCACTAGCACCCCAAAAGAGGGATTATTCGTGGAAGAAATACAAAATGATAAATATTTTTTCGAAAAGATTTTATTGAATAAATAAATTTAATAAAAAAATAAAAAAGGAAATAAGCAATACCGGAAAAAAGAATTAATAATTGTCAAGTAAATTTCTAAAACAAAAAATACGCAAATAATCCAGGCCCCATAAGCATTATATAATAGTTAAGAAAATTATCTACCTTCGTCTAACACAAATATAAAAGAAAAAATAAATGGTTTAATTCTTTTTGTCTTTTTTATTTTATTGCAAATTTTTTTTAAATTTTTAGAATATTAATTAATTGTTTGTATTTAAATTATTGATTTTGTTATCTCTGTTTAAAAGCAATTAATTTATTTTTTTTATTAAGTCTGGCTTTGGTGAGTTTGCCCAAATAGTTTATTTTTCAAATGGTGTGGTGTGGCCCCTTTTTGGTTGCATATTTCGCTTATTCATTTTTCTTTTATTGTTTCAATGGCATTTAAATATATGTATATTAATTTATTCTTTTTATACTCATGTTCTCTTTGCTCTAATTTCACTGAGTTGCTGTCGCCTCAAAAATATTCAGTTTTGAGGCTTTATTAGAAAATATCTTAGAAGATATTGGGATCTTTTTATATTTTTAGATAATCAAATTTTAAATTAAAAAATGGTATTATTTTGGCAAAAATATCATATTTTTAAATTTTTTTTCTCTTGTGATGATGCTACATAGTTTTTTTCCCAAGCAAGAAGCTTAATTTTGAAAAATTATTTTAATTGCTTTAAATTTTTTTCCAAATATTAAATTTATAATTTTTGTCTATTTTTATTTTTTACGGCATGAATTTCATTTAAAAATAATTTACAATAAGACTATTTTTTTATTTAAAATGATTTTTTTGCAGCAGTGAAAGGGTGTGCCCAAAAGAAGGTGAGAGGCGTTAAATGGTTCGATACCGAAAGCCTAGGCCCAGAAAATTCGAGACATTTTTTGAGTCGAGATTGCGCGTTGGAACATCACTATAAATTGGGGTCTCCATGAATTAATGTTTACTTTTATCTCATTTTAATGCAGTAAAAAAATGCATTTTTTTAACGATTTCCCGAACTTAATTCGTCATAACTTTGTTCAAAGGCAACCAAATTAAATAATTTGGTAACATTCAATAAGTTTTGATTAGCTCTATAATTTCTTTTTGACTATATTTTCTTAAAAGTCGTTGGATGGTTATGTTCGAAAAATCTGTAAATTGGGGGAATTGATCAAAATTCCCAGCACAATGTGCTGGAACATTAACATTTGAGATTGGACTCATTAGAACCATCTTTTTATCTTTAATATTTATTTCGAAATGGTACATTTGAAATTAATGACGGAAATAAAATTAAGGCGTGAAATTTTGTTTTTTTAATCTATTTTTTGTATTATTTTTTTCGTTTCTTTTTTTTTTTGCCTAATGGTTTTATTTTGATTTTTAATTTGTTAATTTTTGCGGGATTTTTATAATTGTATTATTTTATAAAAAAATATTTATTTATTCTTTTCTTATTTGGATTTTTTAAGAAATGTCAAAAGAATCTTATGTACATTTAAATTGCTGGTTGTCGTCGATAGTTTCCTCATTTTTTGAGTTATGAACTTTCTTTTTCGTATTTTATTAACAATGTAAAGTTTACCTAATTATAATTTTAATTTTAAACCCATGCTATATTATTTAATTGAGAATATTCTATTAAAAAAAGTTTCTGATTGATTTTTTTTTTCACTTTTCAAATGCATTTATTGTCATTTTAAATAATTAAATAACAAAATAATTATAATATTTTTCGAAAATTTTAAACCCAAAGGAATTTGGTCATATGTTTGGGAAAAAATTAAAAAAACGTCTTTTTTAAATATTTTAATTTCAGAAAAATTAACATAATTTTTTTTATTCATCTTGTTGGGAATTCGTTAATCGTTAATCGCATTGATGGCAGCGAGAGCACAATAAAAAATCCGCATTTTGTTGTAAAAGCTTTTTATGTATTCAATATTAATTTTTTAAAATAAAATATTAGTATTATAAGAAATTCTTATCAAATGTCTTTTTTAATTTATATCATTTCAGTTTAAAGTAATGCTTTGAATTCAAGAATAAATTAAAAATATAAAATTTCATTCTTTCTCAAAATATAATTATATTTTTTTCACGTGTTTTTTGTATTGGTTTTTATTTAGCAATTTTAGCAGTATTCTTTGATGGGTTATCTAAATTTTTCAAATTAATTTTTTTATGCGATTTCTCTGGATTTTTTGTTCTGGTGGAAGGAAACCTTTTTTTAATCTAATCTGAGTTTAATCATATTCTTTTAATTTAAATAAATATTTTTTGTTATATCTACCACTTTTTATGTACATTTAAGATAAGTTGGTTTTTTGGATGAGCCACTGCTATATTCGTGCTTTTGTTTCTTTTTTACGATAGGTTGTTGCTGCTCTAATTTCGAAAAAAAAAAATCAGAAAAGCTCTCCTAATCAATTTAGAATTTGAAAAGAAGTTAATGCCTAATAGACCCAATATAGGTGACAGCCCGGTACAATGACCAGACTCAAACAACCTGATCAGTATTTAATTATAACTAAAAATACAAGAATTAACTGTTTTCTTTTTCTTTTTTTGTTAATAAACGTTATCCTTCGGGAAAATTCAGTGGCACCCCCCATTAAATTGACTTTCTGTTTTTGAATTTTTAAATGATTTCGCTTTTGTGTGTGGCTGCGTTTCGCGACCGCGGGATTCTTCGGTCAGCGAGGATTTTAAATATAGATATCAGATATCCTGTTCCGGAGCAATTACTAAACTTTGATTCTGCCCGGATTTTTTCTTAAAAATATGAGTTTTTCCTTAATCGAATATATTGTGAAAAAAAATTTTGATGAGTTAATTTAAATATTAATTTTAGTAAGCTTATTTGCGTATATTTTCATAAAATAAATTTATAAATTTATGATAAACGAAAGATTAAACATTAATTTATTTTTAAGATTTTTTGTTGAAATTTGGTATTTTATTTGGCATGATTTATGACAATAATTTTTTTGGTATCAATAGAAAACATAAATACAAAAAAGTGGTTAATTAGAAAATATTTATTTAATTATATTGAGCAACATAATATAATTTATGACCAATTTTCTTGCCTCATAGTTTGCCAATGGCCGCAATTGCTTGTCCATGTATTATGAAAGGAATGTAATTTTAAATTAAATCCATGTACCATATTTCTCAACAAGAGGGAGTTTAATTGATTAAATAATTTTGGTCTTTTTAATACAAAAAAAAATTAAATAGTTTTTGTAAAAATGATTAATTTAAAGAATATTATTCAAATTTAGAAACATAAGACAGCACAGAATATCTTTTTATTTTTTTAAATTATAAAATAGTTAAATAATTTATTATAGAAAAAAAGATATGAATGCCAATGCAATGGAATTAAATAAAAAAACAGGTATAAACGAAGAATGTAAGATATGTAGCATACAATTCTGTTTACCGGGAACTAAAGTGTGTTCAGAGTGTATAAAAAGTAGACCATCAATTAAGAGTTATTATTGTTTTCTTATTGGTTTTTTAACTTTTTTTGTTACATTTCTGTAAAAATAACTTCACAAGAAGAATTGAATGTACAGCGGTACCTACAGACATCTCATGTAAAATTTTTAAAAATATTAACAAATTCGCATCCAAAAATTGTAAAAAATAGTAATATTTTAAACAACAAAAGACGAACACTAAGTTTGAAAAAGAACATTTTTTTAAAAATCGGCCATTTATTTATTTATTTTTTAAATATTTTTCTCGTAGTGTCCCCGTTTCGCTTTTTGTGATGATTAGAACTGGCTTTTTTTGGGAATGGAAAGAATTAATATTGATTCGAGTTTTTCACTGTAAGCCTGGTTGTTATGGTTTAATTGGATTTTATTTTGAAAAAACGATAAAAATGGTGATTTATTTTTTCACTATAAGATTTTTGGGCTATTATATATCAATTTTTTCTCTTCTTCGTTTTTTAGTTACAGATTTACAACAACAAAAAAAATGCCTAATTGTGGAATCATGAGACAATACCCAAGTCGAAAAAGCATGGAGAGTCGTGCGGTGCCGATAAGCGCTGTCTTAAATTTTTATTTTTTTATTTGTCCACAACTAACTAAATCAAATTTTTTACATATCTTCATTTTAGAAATTAATATATATATTTTTCATATATAAAATAATAGTATTTATTATTTTTTTTACGTTTAAATTTGTGAAGTATTTATTCAATATCATTATTCTCTTCAATGAAATCTCATGTAAAGGCCCAGATTATAATCATAATAAGGGAAGGGGCTATATATTTAATAGTACTTTATTTACAGACCTTATTTTATAATTTATATTTTGTTAAAATAAATGTTTTAAGTTTTATGTATTTTATTTTTTCAAATAATTTTTTATATATATATTTTAGATAATGCAATAAAAATTTAAAATAACTTGTGTGAACCAAACACTAGATAATGTTTAGTTGTTTTTACCTTCCTCTTAATTATTGTCAAAATTTTTCTGCCTTTTTTGTATATATGATTTATAAAACTATTTTGGATTTAGTATTGTTTTCATATTTAATAAAATGAATTCGATACGGAACAGTTCTATGTTTGCCGTCGATCATCAAGCACGTCCTTTAAACGTTATTTTAGAAATTGCTTATCTTTAAAAGATTAAAGCAGATTATTTAGTTGAAAACTTACATAATTTATAGAAAAAATTTCTAACCAAAATTAATTTTTTTTTAGAAAAAATTCAAATTTCATGATTATTAATATAATTTTTGATGATTACTTCAAAAAAAAGTGTGGGTGTTGGTTATCTGTGGCGCAAATTCAATTTAATTTTTATATTAAAATTTTATTAGATCACTCACTCGGATAATAAATTTGATTGTTTCTGTTTAGTGTATATCAGCGATATTCAAAAATTTTTGTAAATCGTAATTGCATGGCTTCACTAAATATTTAAACCGCAAATTTTTTTTCTTTATTTTGAACCAATTTGTTATCGAAATACATTTATAGTCATTTTCTCATTGGTGGCGCTATTCGTACCATTTGTCTTAGATCATTTATCGAGCTTTTTCCTTAATTGTTTAAGAATTTTACATAATTTATTTATTTATTTTTAAATATATTATTTCAAAAACCAACCATAAATGTTGTTTTTTCAATGATTAATTATTGGATAAACTGCGAGATTCTTGAATATATTTATTCAATTTTCATTATATAGCTTTTATTTATAAATATGTTTTCCAATTTACGTGCGTTTTTTGTTTTCAGTTGTGCATTTAATTAAATTAAAAATTTTATTATGACTATTTTTATCGTTTACATTTTATAAGTTAAAACAATATTAATCGCAATTTTGTTATTTTAAATTTTCTGACAAATAAATATTTGTTTTTACAGTATATTTAATCTTTTCATTTTCTATGAAAGATTATATATATCATTACCGTTTTTCTTAAGGCGCTAGCTCAGTTTTGCACTAAAAATACTTTGTGGTAAGCTCTAAATCTTTTTTTGTACTTCCGAGAAACAAATAGTATTAAAAAACATTGTTTAGTTTCCTTTTGGCAACGCGACTACAAAATAGGCATATTTTGCCCTGAATATATAGTTATTCTGTCGCGGAGAACAAGACATTTAATTTTCTTTTTATAAATTTTTTAAAATAATTTTCTTACATTTTTAAGTATTTAAAAATTTTTTTAATAATATTTGCTATTAGTAGGATCCGGAATTTTTAAAAATTCTGGAACGGGGACCGACGATGACCCGGGAACGGGGAAACCAGGGCAAAAATTCCCGTTTGCCGAGCTTTTCGTTCCCGGTAATTTTCTATAAAAACCCGGGAACGGGAAAGACCCCCGGAAAATCCCTGCCGAGGGCCCGTTCCGTCCGGTCCCTACTAGACAAAAAGTATTTGGAATATTCAATACTATTAAGTAGGGCCGGGCCCTGGCGGGGATTTTCCGTAGGGCCCGTTCCCGGGTTTTTACCAAAAAAATTAATTTAGGCAAAAAACGACAACACCAAATTTGGATAAATTTTTAAATTTTCCCTTCCTCGGCCGGGGCACCAGTCAAAATTTTGGACCGGGAACGGGTGCCCGGAAAAACGGGAATTTTTCTCCTGGTTTGCTTTGATAACTTGGTTCGTTCTTTTTTTAAATTTCTGTAAAAAATACTGTATAAAACAATGTATTTAAAATTTTTATTAGTTGATTTTGGGTAGATTTCAATGACAAAACGCAATTATATTTTGTTATTTTATTTATTTTTATATTTAAGATGTTGATCATTCTTTTATTCTAATCTGATCAGGGGTAGCTCTTTTAAGTATTTTATTTTTCTCATAAAATTAATTGGTTAGAATTTAATTAATTTTTTTATTCTTTTCTATAGTATTTAGCATTAAAATTATTTTAGAGTATATCAGCAATCTATTATTTTGTTTTTTAATATTTACATGCTTTAAACGCCTGTTTCGCCCACAATGTGATGATCTGATAATAATATTTGCCTCTTTTAATCTAAGATATTTTAATCTAAGATAAATTTGTCAATGTGAAATTTATCATTAAGATTTATGGTTTTTTTATATATATTTTTTGCTTTTTGGTACTTATTTGATGAATAAAACATTTTATACGTAAATGAAAAGTATGATGTAGTGTCAATGTATTTTCTGTATTATTTTAGTTAATTTACTAGATATTAAAATACCGCATAATCCTTTCAAAATACAAATTATAAAACTCAAAAATAAATTTATATATTTTAAAGTAAAATATTTTTAAGAGAGAGCGATTTCATATAAATAATTTATGATTCAATATTACTCCATATTTAATTCCTAGTGAAAGTGTGGGTTTGTGGATCAGGGTTGCCGCGAGTTACCCGAAACCCGATACCCGAAACCCGGTCTTTTTCCTGACCCAAAACCTGAAATCCGACCCGAACTTTTTTCAAAAACGCGATTCAAAACCCGAGAATTGGCTGGGGGTCGGGTGGTGCCGATAGGCGCCACCGGAAATTTTTTTAAAACTATTAAAGAAACTGATTGAAAAAATGTAAAGAAATAACATATTTTATTATTTTGGGATTTTTACTTAAAATTTCTTGGCACCTATTTTGGCATTTCTACTATTTCCAACTATTTTTGCCTGAGACTAATTTTTTAAATAATTTCTTTAAAAATTTGTTTATTTTTTCAAAAAAATTTTCCCCGGCTGCGCCTACCGGCACCGCCTGACACCCACTCTTCCAAAATTTATTATATTTCTTCATCTATTTGTCTAATTAGTAACTTTTTGTATTTTTGACAATGATACTCTCGCCTATAATCGTTTTCAGAAGTCTATATTCTATGAATATTTTTTTAAATTTAATAAATTTTTAATCTGTACTTTTTTTTCTTTTAGACAAATTTTGTATTAAAATTTATAAATATTTGTCAATAAAAGTAAATTTGATTTTTCCTAATAATTATTTTATTCCTTTTTTTAAAGTCCAATTGAATTTATTCTACTTGACAGTTTTTTTTTATCTTAATTCACTTAATTACTTATTATGTTTGATGATTTTTATTCAGCATTCAATTGCTAAATTCAAATAACCTTTATTTTTGATTAAATATAAGTTTTTTCTTAGTTATCTAAAAATATATTTTTATTAGTTTTTGTTTCTTTTTTTGGAATGATTTATATTTTATGCAATTTTATCATTTTATTCTGCCACATGTGGCTCAGATTCTTTGTCGGAAAAATTCGGAATACTTTATATGATTTATTGAATTAAGTTTCTTTATGTAGATTAAAATTTAAAAATTTAAATTATATTTTAATCATAAATTAATTTAATATTTCTTAATTTTTGAAATGGTAGGAACACAGCATTTTGTGAGAAGAAATTTACGCCACAAAATTAATTTGTATTTTGCTGTTCTGGGGGCTAACCTCTTTTTTTAAAAAAGACAACAAAAAGGCGCCCTCCCGGACATCGGCAAACAGTGGAGATTCAGATACAATAGATAAGTTATTTTATGCGATTCATATAAATAATTTAAATTATAATATTTCTGCATTTTTTCATTTCATAATAGCAAAAGTTTTTTGAATGTTTTTTTAAAACTATAACTAATTAAACAAAATTAGTTATATTTTTTGTTCTAAATTATGGCTAAATAAATATTTTGTTTTATACTTTAGAAATTTCTTCATATCCACCTTCTTTTCTTTTTTATAAATTTTTTTGAAACAATACCTAATTTATAATAAATAAATTAAATAAAAAAAATTAATTAATTATTCTAATCTTCCTTCTCTTGCTAATTGAAGTAGCAGCTGCGTTTTCTTTTATTTTGATTGATGCAAAAACGGTATTTGTCAGTTTTATTTTAAATTTTAAATAAGAATTATTTTTTATAAATATTATTTTATGCAATTTGACTTAGTAAATTAGTTTCGAAATAATTTACTTTTTCATCCAAATTATTCAAATGGATTCTTCAAAATATTTTTCATTAATCGTCAATAAACTCCTCGTGAAGTGAAATACACTAGTGATGATACTGATGAATGATTTGTGTTTAACCAATAAAAGTAATAATATTTATTTCTTATTTATGTTATTTTTTTCAAAAAATAATCACCATATTTCGCAATAAAAATAATTGTCTATGTGCTTCTTTTATGAATTTGTTGTCTTTTTTTTCTGTCATGGTGCCGAACAATAATTTATTTAAATTTTTGTTATAATAAATCATTGTGATTTTGAGATGAAAGCCTAATTAATTGTTTCGGAATTCTATTATCTGTTTAATTTCTTAGTTTTCCTAGGTAAGTAAGTCAGGTTTGCTTTTCAGTACATAAGGGGAGATCACGGGCACAAATTTTCATATCCGTGTCCGTCTGTATCTGTCCAAATTTTTAGTAATATCTGCCCGCGGGTGTCCGCGGATTTATCCTTTTTTAGTGAAAAAATTTTTTGACAAAAATATTCAAATCTCAATTCATAAGTATAAAGCGTAAATGTAAATATGCATTTTAATTTATTATCCCTTTATTCAAAAGACATGAAATAAGGTGCTGGCGCGTTTCTTAAAAACTGCCATGCATGCGCGTTTCTTAAAACTGCCAATTTCACTGATTTTTCGACTAAGTCTTATCATAACTTTTCTCAGAAACAACCAAATAAAACACTCTTGGTATTGTAAGATAGCCCTTGAATTGCTCTATTAGCTTGCTAAATTCGAAAAATTTCATCAAGGCTTAAAAAAATTGGAACGAAACAAGCACAAAAAATTACTATAACTCTTGAATAAATTAATGAAATTTTTTGAAATTTAGCAAGCTAATAGAGCAATTCAAGGGCTATCTTACAATACCAAGAGTGTTTTATTTGGTTGTTTCTGAGAAAAGTTATGATAAGACTTAGTCGAAAAATCAGTGAAATTGGCAGTTTTAAGAAACGCACCAGCACCTGAAATAAGAGCATATTTCAAGAAATAAGGGTTGTCAGATGAAATTTTCACGAATTCTAATTGAGTCAAAAATTATCATTTTGAAAATCATTCTAAAAGCAAGAAAACCCAGTAAAAAGCATCAAATTTCTTTTTGAATCAAAGGGGCGCGAGCCGGTGCTGCAGATAGGCGCGTGCCACTTGGGAAAATTTTGAAAATTTGGGCCTGACTTTTTAATGGATTTTCCTAAAAATGACCATTTTATGTTTCTAAATGTCATTTTTTTCAAAGATGGGTTTACTGTTTTTTTGCCACCCAATTTCGTCTGAATACTTTGTTTTAATCAAGCTAAAAGAAATTTCGAATATTAATCAGATAATTAATGAACTCTCCAACGTTTGAATGGTTGGCGGATATTTCTTTCAAAAATCGGGCATTTTTTATTTCTTTTTTAAATATTTTCCTCGTCGAGTGTCCCTTACTTTGCTTTTTGGGATGATTAGGAGATTTTTGGTCTTTTTTTAGAAATGCAAAAAAAAAAATGTTTAAAATTGATTCGCATTTTTTCTCTAGTTATTATGGTTTAATTGAATTTTGATTAATATTTATTTTTGGTATTTACGAGTTGTTCAATAATTTTCTTGACTTCGGCCACAAGTTAATGATAGGTATTGTAAAATTTTCTCTGTTTTCTTATTATCAAATTTTATATTTCTTTAAAATAACTTTGAATTCAATATTTTTTTCGAAATGTTAATGAGAAATCACTTTTTAAATAAATTCGACTAATTTTGATTATGTTTATTCAAGTGCAACCCCTTTCTTCTGGTCATATTTCTTAGCATTTAATTTGAATATATTCTTATAATAATTCTTTAAAGTGAGATCCAAACTATTAAATAAGTGACATAATTATGATAAATCCAATTTTATAGGAAAATTGTATAAGTAATCCAAGAAAATTAATAATAATTTATATCTCATTTCTAGTTGCCCATCTTTTCGTCATCTATCATATTATTGTCATTTTTCTTAGTAAATTTGAATAATTGTTCTATTTTTATTAGTTTAAATTATAATGCATACCTTTTTTTAATTAAATTATTTATTTTCTTTTGAATTTTTTGCCATTAATTTTTTTTTTCTCTTACTTCGTTTGCGTCGAATGCGTACGTAATGCATTGAATTTTCATTAATTATTTGTAATATTTTTCATATTAAAAAAAAATAAAGTAAACTTTATTTGCTATATTTATGGAATTGGTTGAATTTAATTTATTTTCCAAAAAAATTAATTTTATTTTTATGGATTAGGAGATAGATTTTGAGAAACCCTAAATCCCTTAGTGCCGATAAGAGGGGAAATTTTTGAAGAAATTATAAATCGGAATTCGTAAATGGGAAATCCGACGGAAATCGGTTCCATCCATAGCCCATACCATTATAGCCATTTGACGGCTCATAAGACAAAGTATTAATTGTGAATAGCCAATATGTTAATAAATAGAATTAAAACGCTAAAGTCAAAATTTTTGTTAAATTTTGCTTAAGAAAAAAATTGTGATTTCTAAAAATTGGCTGACCTCAAACGCCTCTGTACCCATAAAAAACTAAATTATATGAAATATGTCAGAAAAAATCATAAATGTACCAAAAAGTAAAAATATTATTACGTATTTCTAAAAACAAAAATCGTAAAATTTGAGTATAGAGATGATTATTTTCAAATTTTCCAGCCTATTTTGAAAAAACTTGAATTAGATTCTAATATATAAAAAATTTAATTTGTAAATTTTTAAAATTGAGATTAACTCAACACACTATTTATTTTGAATCAATTTTTTTGAATATATTTTATCTCTCATTAAAGCAAAAGAAAATTTATCTGTGCTTATTTTTAAATTTGTATTCTTTGATGTTTTTTTGTTTTTATTTATTCCTATAATAAAATTGTGAATAATTTTAATGCTTGTTCATTGTCAGCTGTATGTTTATTCTTGTCATGACGAGCAGCAGGCGAATTATCATGAAAATGGCTTCTATATTTACTATCAAATTAAAAATTCTACAGTAGTTAAATTATTTTACATTGGTCATAAAGTTGATTTTGCCTTTAATACCATTTTTATTTTTAAGTCTAATTCAATTAGTTTCGATCAGGAAGCATTCTCTGTTTGCTCCACAACCATCAAATAATTATGTGCTTAAATCAGTGGGTCACTTAAAAATAGCCTTTCTTTAAAAGATTGTAGCAGAATATTTATATTGAATTGACCAAATTTTTGATTTTGCTTACTCCATAAATTTTAATAAATATTTTCTCTTTTTCATTTCTTCGTTTTTATAATTTTTGCCAGAAAAGCATTGATTTTTTTTTCTATATTTTTTCAAAACAAATTGTTCCCAATTAATTAAATGTAGCAAATCTATTTTTTAACATAAATTTATGAACAAAATGAGAAAGAAATTTATTTCTTCTAAGTCTTTGCCAATAACAAAGGTTTTCCAATATAAATCTTTTTATCTCAAAATGCCTAAAAAATCACTCTAAAAATCCTTTTTAAAAATAGTTTTAGGTTAATTATATGTCACATTCTTCTGAAGACTAAGAAATTAAAATAAACGAATCTTTAAACAATTCTAACCAAAGGAAATACAAGTAACAATTTGAATAAATTTGTTTAATAATTTTTATATTTAAGAAAAATTTAATTACTAAAATCCAAAAATTATCAAACAAAAAAAACCACTTAGAGGTCTAGCGCTTGGTTTTTTTTGGTAAATATTTTTTAAAATTTTCACTTAAATTTAATTTTTTTAAATTCATTGTTTTTTTCTTTAAATAATTTTTTGGATTTTAGGTTTTTAAAGATTTTTTTTTAAATAAAAAATTCTTTTGCTACATTGGGATTTCAATCGCTTTTAAAGTTTGATAAATGTGATATTTTTTATTTTTTAAACATTTATTATTTTTTTTAAATTTCATTTGAAAAAATAATAATTTATATACCTTTATCAATTGTTTTTATAATTTTTTAAATAAAAAAAATTAGCGCGCGCTATTTTATATAGTAATAACTTAAAAAGCATTTAACCTTTACTAACATTGTCGAAATATAAATAATTATTTCCTTTGCAATTTGATTTTATAGATTTCCTTCTTTTTGTAATAAGTCAAATCGTTTTCTCATTTTAATTATATAATTATTTCAAATTTAAATTTTTCATGGGATACTAAAACCATGCTTTTTTAATTGATTTCGGACCTTCACTATTCATTGCTTAACTATAATGTAAAAAAAATATATGCTTTTTATAAAATAATTTTTATTTATTAACCTAATTTATTAAGGAAATTTTTAAATGAAATGAAAATATATATTTTTTTAATTTTAAATATTACAAGTCCTCCCTCCAATTGGCAAGCCAATGCTTCATTTCCACGAGATTTCGCAATTAAAATTTTTTTATTTATTGCTTCGTTTTTCATAATTGCAGCATTATACTTTTTATAAAAGAATTAAATGTTTTTTATATGGAAAAAATAATACAAAAATTTTGGCTTCAACCTAAAGCTACAGTTTTGCGCTACAAACATTCAAATTTAAAAATTTGATAATTATTTTTATTTTATATAATATACATTTTTATAATTATTTAAATATTTAATTAAATAATGAGCTTTTACTTTTATTTTTTGTAGCAAGTGATAAATGGAAATTAATATTTTATATACTATTTTTATCCTAGCTCATGTGCAACTGAAACAAGTAAAAAATAATAGAATAGAGAATTTTTAATTTAGACTGAAGTCATTTGTTAAGTAAATTTATAAATGCACTCATTTATTAATTATTAGATTTTTTTAAAATTTCTTCCTTTAATATTTCATTTTCATTTTATTACTCTTTTCTGTCTAATTTTGAATATCAAATTATTTTAAATTGAAATGATTTAAATGCCTCTTTTTTGCCTAAAAATAGTGTAAGCCTTGAATATAAATTTTATTCATTCACATATATCAAACTCCCCCGTCTTCGGGAACATTTTTCCTGTGTAGATGCCGAATAGTTTTTCATCATAAGGTGCCGCCATTCTTAATGAATTTAGTGTTTTCTCTATTGTTAACAGTTGTGCGACCTTGAGCATTAAATTCATTTATTCAAATAATTTTATATTTTTTTAATTAAATTTTTAAGAATTTATTTCAAATTATTTTTATTTCTTCTTTCATTTTTTCCGCCAGATATGGGCTTAGTTTCTCAGTTTGGAAAAGCCGGGATAATAAAGTTATATGATTAATTGAATATTTAAATTTCTTTATAGGTAAATTCTAACCTAAGTATTAATTTATTGAATTACTGTTTGTTTTTTTTTTGAAATTTTAAGTGCCAAACCCATTAGATATCCAAGACCGACTTCCATTATAATTGGTTCATTCATGAAAAGTTATAGCAAGGGCCCGGATTTGTATGGATTTCCATATTTTTTGAGAGCTTATTTCGGAGTAATACTAGTATAAAAAGCATTTACACCATGGTTTGAGGGTGCATTTTTATACCCATATTTTCTATACCTTTTCATATTTCGGGCAAAATTTTAGTACATATTTTGCTTTTAAAAAATTCATGAGAAAGATTCAATAAAAACGAAAAATAATCCCAATAAAAAATACTCCATAAAATGCAAAATTTTGGCAAATATTTTGAAAATCAAAATAATTTTCAAAAATATTGCTTAAAAATATTTATGTAAGATCCCTTGTTAATTAAAAAATATTTTTTTTTCCTTTTGCCTTAAAATAGCCCATTTACCATGATGATTTAAAGTTTGAAAAAATCTGAAAAAAATTCTGAGAAATTTTACTCTCTCATTCTAGAAAAATGTATGTCTATATTTTTCAATTTTTTCCATATTTTATCGGTTTTTTGTCCATATTATAACTATTAATCCGTGCTTTTGTTATGACTATTTGTTGTATATGTAAGCTAACAGAATTACTTATTCTGATGAGTGACTTCAATGGCTCTCGGAAATCGGACAAAAGATAAAAAAGAAAATGATAAGAAAATGACAAAGTAAAAATGTCTTAATAATTACACAAAAGTTATGACAATTAAAATGAGCTTATTTGTTGTCCGATTATCCGGTCAAGGCTTCAATTTCTTTGCTTTTCGTGCCCCAGAATTAAAAAAAAAAAAAAACGTTTAGGCCTGAGTGTCTCAACTGCGGATCGACAAATGCGGACCAGTTTTGAATTCTACCTTTGCTTTTACAATTATTCTTACTCATAAAATATTAATTTTAATTTTTTGAAGTTTTCTTCATCTGTCTTTTATTATTTTTATATTAAAAAAAAATTATTAATTTTTATTTCATATACTCTGCCATTATGATTTCTCGGTGCAGATCAAAAAAGTGGAATCGAAATTCCATTCTGGTTTTTTTATTATTTTTTTGATTTAAGTTTCATAATGAAAATTCTTAATTTTAATTTTATTAGTTAAATGTTTCCAAATTAATGCTGTTTCCAAACTCTAATATTTTTGGATTTTTTAAAATTTTTATAATTTGGTTTTAGATATTAAAATATAATTTATTTTCCTTTAAAAAAAATCTCGGTGATAACACAGATAGAATACTCGTCGTTAGTGATAAATGCTTTAGAGTTTATTGGGTAGTCATTGATTTATCTATTTCTTGATTTCAAGGTTCTCCGGTTGTAAATTCTTGCTCTTTATAGAACCAGCAATACAGCAATTTTAAGCTACATAAAAATTAGTTGATTTTCATTTACTATTTTTATGCAGTTCAAATAGCGTTATTTTATTTATTGTAAATTTTGTTTTTCCAAAAAATTTTATTATATTTTTCCCAATTTTTAGCAAAATTAAGCCGATGACGTTTGATTAATTAATGTTTGTATTATTAGCGAATTAAAATATTTATTTTTTATAAAATAAACTCGAATAGCTATTATTTTTTCTTCTTTAATTTTGATATTCTTGAAAAAATTTTTGAAATTTATATGAAATAGTTGCATAATAATATTGTTTTGCCAATATTTATTGTGCAGGGTACTTCATGCCCATGTGATTTCGACATTAAAAAATATTTATTTATTTAATAAACATATTTATATAATATATATTCTTTTAATAAAAAGCGATTTTTATTAATTATTTGGTTTACTCTTAAAAATCTTCTATATTAAAAAAATGTTTAAAAAGAATTAATCTTTAAAAAAATATAAGCTTAACTAATATTTTGGTTTTAAAATTGATTATTTGATTTTCAGGAATTGATAAACTTTTTAAACTTGTTAATTATTATTGTTCCATTATGTAAAATAAATTTGATCAAATTTAAAACATGTTCGTTTATTCTCTCATTAGGCAGAAAACGGCTTTTCAATGGAATTTCGCAATAGAAAATATATTTTAGTATTTTTTTAGCGGATATTGGATGATTCATCTGTTTTTTTTTAATTTTCAAACAGCAAACCTTTTAGAAGAAAAATTCATTCATTTCTTTGTTTGTTTTTTTGTTTTTTCATTTTAACCTTTATTGTTTGTTTTTATTTTGAAAACATCTTTGCTATTTATTTCTGGCTTTTTTTAATAACTTTCAACTAATGAATGAAGGTATGCTTCAATAGTGGCTGATCTTTTCTTTAAGTCTTTTGACCTTTATTTTGAATTTTCTCTTTGATTTTTAATAAAAAATTAAATTCATTTCTTCTAAATTTTGGTTATTTACCAAAATGAAAATTAAATTCATATTAAGCAGATTTTTTATTGTTTTATTGAATGTTATAACAGTTTTAGTACGATTGCAATCGTTATTCAATTCTTTGCTCTTTTATCAAGACAATTTATGTTCAAGCCGCTTTTCGCTTTCCATCAATTTTAGTTAAAAACAAATTGAAATAAACACAAAAACATTAGCTGATGAATATATGAGATGGATTCAGCGAATTCATTACTTTTTTTTTGCTTTTTAATTTTTATTGTGAATATATTTTTTTAGAAATTCTAAATTTGACTAATTTAACAACAAACATGCGTTTTTTTCATCATTGTTTTTTTTTACTTTTTTCAGGTGTTGCCTTTTTAATTAATATTTAGAAATTTGGGTTCAAAATCCTTTTGCATATTGGTAATTAAGTAAAACCCCATTCATCTGATTAATGAGCAAATAATGCATTAAATTATTATTAATCGTGTCTTTTCGATATTATTTCCTTTAAGGCTGCAAGAATTTTAATGCTCAAAAGATTTTTCAGTAATTTATTTTAATATCTTAAAAATTTTATTCTTTCAAAATAATCCTTTAATACTGTTTTACATTTTTTAGGGGGAAATCAATTTTTCACGTTGCCCGCACCTCTTTCGTACAAATTCTCTCATCAATTTTCTAATTTTCACAATTATTCCAAAATTTGCGTGATACACTGTGAATTCTTTTTAATTGATAAATGTAATATTTTTATTAATTTTTCCTAATGAATTATTATGTTTGTTTCACTTTTCATTTCTTATAAAAAAAATACAAGAGGATCTGTTGCAATCTATTCATTGTTATATCGATATTTTGATTTCATAAATTTTCTTTGAGTAAATCTATTACCAAAACAATATATGAAATTAAAAATAAATTATTTCAAATTATTTCGTTTTATTACATTTGAATAAACTTTTTAATAATATTAATATTATGGCTAACTTTTATTGAGTTAAACTATGAATTATATATTTATAAAGCACTTATTGTCGTTTTATAATATAATAGTAGTACTATTTAATTATTTATATATGTATAAATAAATAGTTGTTTTCTAACTCCATAATCAAAAAATCTGAAAATTACTTAAATTATTCAATAATCTTTCTCGTTCTTCTGGTCAAAAGATGTAAAATCTTATATAAATTTATCATTGCTTATTAAAAATATATTTTTTTAAATCTCTTTTATTTTTCTTATTTTACATTTATAAAAATTTATTTTATATTTTTTTAATTATATAATTTCTTTTTCATATAAATTTCACATAAATAAATTATTTACAAATTTTATTTTACTAGTGATATCGACGGCCATGTTATCAATGTCGCACTTGCTCGTTTTTTGATTTTATATTTTGCATAAATTAAACAATATATTTTCTTCAAAGAAATATTTATTTTTGGCCCTTAAATTCGGTTAGCTTTATAAAAATTTTGGGCCTTATTATTATTGAACAATATCTTGATGTAATTTATTCGATTTTTATTTTTTTTAATCAATATTTTTGTCAAATATTATATTTCTTTGTTTTGAATTAGGGTTCCAAACCCGCATGCGGGTAGTGCTCTATGCGGGTAACGGGGTTTTTAATTTAGGGCGGACGGGTAAACCCGTACCCGCATGCGGGTTTCGAGGATGTGCGGGCGGCTACCCGGGTACCCGCTTTTTTAACGCTTGGCTCCTGAATTTCAAAAAAAAAAAAATCAAAATTTTTTTTTTAAATTAAAAAAAGGCGGTAAAAATCAAATAATTTAATCCGACTTCATTATTCTCAAAAAAATTCATTTTCGTCATCATCAATTGACGGTCCCATTGCAATTTTGTCCATGTTTGCCTTCATAATCAAAATATCTCCAGCCATCTGTGCCGAAAGTCTATTCAAATGATTATTTTTGCAATATTCTTTTTTTGCCCCAAAATCTTTTTTTTAACTGAATGTTCTTTTTTAAAATTTTAAGATTAGTCCTGTTTTCATATAGAAAAATTTATTTTAAATGTTTTCCGGCAGCAGTTATTGATACTTTTAGATACTTTTATGCTTAAATTTTCCCAAAAATTTATCTCTAGGCCGGCGGTGCCGATAGGCGCCGCTGGGAAAATTTTTGAAAATTCGTTGTGATTTATTAACAGATTTTTAAGCAAAAATGGTTAAGTTTGGAGAATTTTTAAGACAAAAATACAGAGAAGCATTGTTAAAAAAGGCAAAAAATTAATTTTCGTTTTTGGTTCGGATGGTGAAATTAATAAAATAAATTATTTTATAACTATTACACTAAAATACCAACTTTTGAATATTGGTTTTAAATATTTTGGCTTGTTGGGTTCAGATTAGATCTATCTTTTGTACCTTTAAATTCTATATATTCCTTGCTCTATTCCCTCAAATTTTTCATTAATGGCGCCAGCATTAATGATACCTTACGGTATTTTTTTATGGTTTAACTATTTTTACTTCTTATGAGACGTTGATTCCTTGTGGCAATGAGAAGGGACAGGGGGGGGGGGGGGAAAGAGAGGGAAAGGAGGGTAGGGGAGAACCGCTGAAACACTCCATTTAAAAATTTGAAAAAATTTAAATTTAAAAAATTTAATTTTCTAAAATTACTTTTATTCAGGTTCAAAAAAGAATGTAAATTTATGACTCATGCAAAACCTCAAAATCTGTGGTGTATATTTTGGGCATGACGATTAAAATCAAATATTTTTATTTTTTTTTAAATAAAGCAAAAATTTATTTTCGCTATGAGTTTATTTGCATTTTTGATTAAGTCTATTTATATTTTTATGGGTTTTAAATTTGGAGTGGCATATTCCTGTTATTTTATTACTGGTGTATTGGCCTTCTATTTATTTTCATTTAAGAATTTATGGTGAAATTATTTTATTCACATAATCATTTGCTTTCAAGTACAGCAGGATTCTGAATACAGTATGAATTGATCTTCATTATACTATTAGTTTTTTTATGAATTTTATAAACATTTTTTGTACTTTAAGTTAAAATTTAAAGCTGGATTCAACTCACATCCACCGGATTTTTATTAATATTTCTTTACTTAAATAGGGTTCCATTGTATTGAATTTTCGTCTATCAATTACACTTTTTAGTTAACGATTTATTTATAAAACTCAATTTATTAAAAAATTGAGGTCTTTGCGAGTGCAATTAGCTTGTGAAGTCGGACTTATTTTTTTTAAATTCGCCAAAATAAAAGCTTCTATCATTTTAAATTGTATTTATATTTAATCGAAAATATTTTTTTCAGTAATTATGTAAAGCTACAATTTATACTTTGCCTGCAACAGACATTTTTTATCGCGACGATTAATAAAAGGTTGTGCGAATAAAATTATGAGGGGTATTTGTTTAATAGTTTTTATATGCTGAATGCAACCATCAAAATGAATTTCGTAAGTTCTAAAGTTGTTCTATTATTCATTATGTTAATAGCCTTTAATATTTAAATTAAAGTCAATTTAATATGTTTATAAACAATTAATAATAAAATCAATTTGCTAAAATTAACAATTTTTATCGATTTCATCTATTTTTTTATTAAATATTTATTTTTATTTTATTTGCTAAGAATTACTAAATTAAACAGTGAAAAGATAAATTTTTTTTTTACATCCTTCTTTGAATTTAAAATAAGACAATTATAAACTTAATAAAAACATTATTTTTTAACAACTAAGAAGCATATATTATTAATGATTTTTAACAGTTTTTATTTGCTTCCTCAAAAAAATATAAAGTTCCTTAATTAGATTTTTCTTTTTTGTTTTTTTTAAACTTTGTAATGCAAATTTCAGGAAGTTAATCGGTGCTTTATTTCCATTAATAAGGTATTTTAAATATTTATTGTGATTCGTTTATTACTATTTTTATTAATTTCTAAGTCAGCGTAAAAAATGAAAATTTTGTAAAATACTTTGAAAATATTAATAAAATTATTGAATACATATAAACACTTTGTTTTTATTACATTTTTCCATAAGTTGTTTTATTGGCAGTTTGTTAGTATTTTTAAAATTAAGTCAATTATTAAAAGAATTTGGCGATTTTATTGCCTTATTTATCTATTTATAAATCAAATACATTTTTTATTTTGGATTAAATATTTTTAATTAAGAAACCAATTACTTCACATATTATATATTTTGGCTTTTTTAATTATTATTATTTATTTCCATAATTTTTTTTTGCATTTATATGTTTTAAGGTTTTTCAATATTATTTATAAGTCTATTTCAAAATTACTTTTGCCTGAATCATTCATTAACTTTTTAAAATATTCTAATGGATAATTTAATTTTTATTTCCTTTTTGGTGCTTATTCCGTTATTTTTTATATTATTTTTTTTAATAATTAATTTCAATATTTTACATTTATACTATCATGATGCATATATTCTATTTTATTAATACTTAATTGGCCTGATCATCTTTTAATTTACTGTTGTTAAGCATATAATCATCTTGTTATAATCAATAAATTTAATTGTCGATTTAATAGTTTGTTTTCACTCATAGTTGGTCCATTTAAGGGTTTCATTTTTAATTTTTAATATAAATTTCTTTGGCTTTTCATTTCTTAGCTTTTACAAATATAATAGCTAAAAAGCAAATTAATTGTTTAAAGAATATATTTTTTGTATAAACAATTATGTTCTTGTTTTGTTATTATTTTTTAATTTGTCCTTATCTTTATTATTTCTTTAATTTCTTGTAGTCTTTCCCTTTCAACTTGCTGTGCAGTAAAAATGTTTCAATTTTTTTTTCTTCAAATAATTATAAGTTTAAAATTCATTTAATTGTTTATTTTTACTATTTAAGCTTAATCTTGCATCGTTTTCTATACGAAAATAGTTTAAATAAGTGATATAAAGTCTTTTTTGTTTTTTTTTTATTTTTTTCTTAGTTTGTCGAATGAGCGTAATTTCCTTTTTATACAATAAATTTTTCAAATATATGATCTAATCAGTTTATTTATTTTATTTTTCAGCTTTAAAAATTTCAATTATATCAAATAAGGAAGATTTTTTTCTTTATTTATTTTTAGTGTTGAAGAATAATGTTGAATAAAAATCTGAAACATTGACAATGTTTTTTAGCGAATGAAAAATATATATATATTTTTTGAATATTCATTTTATTTCAACACCTAGAAAAGTGTTTACAGGACTTTTTAAACCAAAAAAGGTACTACGGGAGTGGTTGTATCCCCTTTTTTTTGCATAATTTTTTCAAAAATTTGTTTTTGGTTTAAAAAGACCTGTAAACACCTTTCCTGAATTTTTCAGGTCGCTGCTCACGAATATGTTATTTATTTAAACAATTTCGAATTCCAGATCTGAATTCGAACAAAAAGTTGAAAGCATTTTCGTTAAATCCGTAAATGTCTAAAAAAATTAAAATTATAATACGACAAAATCATTTTTTTTATTAATTACATAAAAAAAACTAAATCCAAAATCATTCTAAGGCAAACTTTTGATCATTAAAAAACATCCAGTTAAAACTTATTGGACGATACCAAGATTGTTATTTTTGGTTTCTTTTCAGCAAAGTTAATAAAAGAACATTCCGAACTGTAAGTACCAAACACTTTAAATCCATTTTTATAGTGTAGAGCATTAATAATGCCGTTTTTTGCTTTTTTCGATCAGTTGGAATTTTTACAAATAGATAAAAACTTTATTTCCTAAAATAATAATTTCATTAAAATTTAAAAAACTAATGAGAATCATAACTTTTTAGTAAGCTTTCTTTATAAGAAATGCTGAAATTAAATATCAAAATTTTCATTTTTTCTTATTTAAGCTTTCTTTTTTCATTATTTTAATTAGCATTCGTATTTATTAAACTTTAATTTATTTTTTTATTTTTTTTTAATACTAGTTTTTGTTTTTTAAAGTTTTTTTTTTGAAACTCACTTTTCATAATTCTTCTTTTCATTCTTTAAATTAAGAATTTTTTTATAAAATGTGTGAGTCGACTAACTTTGAGTTGAGGGTGGGCCACAACCCAAACAAGTCGCTGGCTTTAAATCATTGTACAAAAGTTAAGGATCAAGAGCTCTGGCGGTACGATATTGCGGATCGACAATTACTAACGTTCGGTATTCTTATGTCTCATATTTCAAATTTCTTTTAATGGAAAGCTTAATGCAGAGTTCGTCTTTAACTTTTAAGAAAAAAATATAGTATTTAGGTTTATTTTGATAAAGAAATATTACAGATTTTATAAGCTTTGGTTGATAAAAAATTTGCTGTTCCATTTTATCTCTAGACATAGGATAGTTCTATACTTTAAATCTTTTATTGAATAATAAGAAAATCAAATTATTATCTTTATAAGGTCTTTTTTTGCAATGAACTTTTCAAATGTTTATTTGTTTATCGAGTTTTGCAATTACTATTTAGCTTTTTATTCTTATTTATCTTAAACTTACATATAATTAATTTTTTTTTATCTCAAACTTTCAATTTTCAAAAATATTTTTTCTTCCTTCTCAAAAAATGTTTAATAAAATTAAACAGATGATAACCCATTTATATTTTAAAGTTTTTTGTTTTTATATTCATCTATTAGATGAAAAAATTCGCTTTTTATTATTTAAATTTGTGCAAAATTGTATTTGAATTGAGTTATTATCGAAAGGCGGAAATTGGAGCGATCTGCCACTGCTTTCTTTAGATAAAAAAAATCTTCTCTTGGAGAAAAATATTATTATTATGATGGGGGTTTATTTTGGATTAACTATTAAAAGTTAAAATGTTTAAATTTATTATTTGCCAATTTTTTAAATATAAGATTCATAATAATTAATTAAGTTTAGTATTATAACATGCTGAAGGGCGTCATTTAACTTCATTGCGTATGTGCACATATGTACAAATATTTTTTACGTTTCAAAATAATTGAGTTAAAAATTTTATTATATAAAGAATAAAAATGTTTTAAATCAATTTTGTAAATGGTCTTTAAACATAGGATTAAGGCATTTCTTTTTTAACATCAAATTGAATTTAAAAAATTAATTTTTTTCAAATTTTAGTACTTTTCAATTAATGATTAAATGATAAATTATTCTATAAATTTGGTAATATGTTATTGATTAAATAATTTTATTCATTATAATTCTTACAGTATTTACACGTATCAAATAAGAGTCGTCAATGTTTGAATTGACTGATATTTGACAATTTTTTTTTGGATTTTTAAGCCCTATCACCCTTTATAATTATTTTAATAAAGAGCATCTTTGTCGGAATTGATAAACATTTACATATGTATTGGTATTTTAATTATTTATCAGTTCTTATAACCCTTTTGTATTTTAATTGGAATTTAAAACTAAATTCGAATCACATCCACAGCTTTTTTTTAGAATCTAATTGTCGAACGAATAAAAATTTGTTTATCTCTTTAAAAAATTGATTTGTGGGCTATTCTAAGAACGCTAACACTTTTTTCGGAAACAATTTCCAACCCCTTGGAAATTTTTTTCCGTAATTTCTCAGATTTTTTGGACCTCCAAAATATATATTTTTTCCTTGTGCTAAAACTTTTTTAGAGCCAATTATGGAGTTTTTTTGCTTCGTCAATTCTTTAACGGTTATTAGTTTTTTATATTTGATCAAAATTAAATTTGGAATTTCTTTTTTCTTATTTCGTTTATCCTTTTTAGAATTTTTTAATATTATATTTTGGTGTTCTTTTCAAAATTACTAATTTAATACTTTATAAATAGGCAATATTTATTAGATTTTTTTTTACCGTATGTTTTTCACCCATGACTTTGTAAATTTGTGAAAATTGTCAATTGATAATTTTAATACTATTTTTTATTTTTGTATTTTTTTTTTGGGTTTTATGCTAATAATCGGCTAATTCTGTTATCATACATTTTCATGAGAATGTATTTTATTTATTTTAATATATTTAATAAATATTTATAATGTTTTTCATGAAAACTTTCATATTATTTTTTATTCCTCTTGTAAAGCGAAGTGTCAATATACAATGTGGAGTTAGTTGTACAGTTTAATAAATAAATACATTTTTTTTATAAAATCTAATTTTAACTATTGTTCGAATACTTTAATTGTGTTTTTAAATATAATCCTTGCAAATAAATTATTATTTTTAATAGTGGGGATTGGCGATAAATATGCAAATTAAATTAAAATTTTATATTAAATATCTATGAATTTTCATTCACTCGGATAATAATGAGCTATTTTAGTAGGGTTTCAAACCATTAAATTTTATACATTTTAAACATCACCATGAATTAAATAAAGTATTTTATTTTTTTTATATACAATATAAAATAAACAAATTGCATTTAAATATGTTTATTTTATTTTATTAATACATTATTTTTCATTTATATATACGTTATATTTATTATCTTATAGAGAGAGACCGACCGGAAAAAAGGCACCAAAAATTGCTTAAAAGGCATAAAAAAAGGCAAGAAAATCCTGAAAAAGGAATGAAAATAACATTCAAAACTTTTTTCGCAGATTTTTTTTTTATCATTTTTAGTCAAAATCACATAGAAAAAATTTCTTTTCCTTATCACAGTAGACAAGCAAACTAAATATAAAGATTTTTAAAATTACAAAAAATGAGAAAAACAAATTTTTTGAGTAAAAAATAGCTTTTCGGATAAAATTTTTAGAAAATTTTCCATTCTTAGGGATGTATCTTTTCAAATATAAACAGTCAATTTCTAGGATTTATTTTTTGTTTTTAATGATCTTTTTCTTGTGAAATTTCTCAAAAATTCTGAAAACAAGAACCCAAAGAGGCAAAAAAAGGCACCAAAATGGCAAAATCCCAAAAAAACACATTTAAGCACGAAAATCCCGATTCAAAACAAGTGAAAATGTATTATTTGTTCATAATATATCGAAACCAGTGCGCAGAAAAAAAAATTTTTGCCTTAATCCAGTCTCTAATTATTTTGCACAATTTTCTTAAATTTATAATTTGGCTTTTTTTTACTGTTAAAATATTTTAAAAAACTTTTTATAATAGTCTTTAAATAATTTTGGTCATTTTTTTCTGTTTTAAATTCTTAAGAAAAGAATAATATTCTGCTCATTTTTTTTTGATATATTTATAATCATTATTTTATAATTCATCTTGTCAAATAGATGGTTATACAATAGATTGTGTAATAGCAAGTTTATACTTTTTAATATTAATATTCATTTTGGGTATTATGGAATATTATAAATATGATTTTAATAATAGTATATTGATTTTAATAATAAATGTTTTTTTGATTGAGTTTAATTTAGCCGCAAATACTTAATTATTTTCAATTTTTCCCAAAAATTTTTTTATGTTTTTTGGCTTGTGGTTTTTTATACTTTAATATAGTAAAATTTGTTTTTTTTTAATTTGATAATTTCTTTTTTATAAATTGTTAAAAGAATATAATTCAATTCAAATATAAAGAATATATTCCTTGTTTATAATGGTCAAAATTTATTATACAGAATGATGGTGTGCAATCCAATTATTCTTTTTTCAATTATCATTATTCAATCATTTAAGAGCCTATTAATATTACCCTTTATTATTATGTTTAGGTCGATGAGAAATAATTTATAGAAAAATTTTTTATTTTTTTTTTAACTTGTCAAATTGAGTCGTAAATTTTGTTGATCTTTTCTTTTATTATATTTTTCCATGCGTCTCTATGATCAGGTTGAATATATTTGTTAAAATTTTTATAGCAAATTTAAATTGTTAATGATTAATTTTGATCAAGTTATTTCCATGGGATTTCCTTTATAAATAATTTATTTAATTTGTTTAGCAACTTTCATTTTTATGTCCTCTTTCGGTTACGAAACCCCAATTAAAAAAAATTTAAAGACAAAGGCGACACTTAACATAAAAAAAATTGTCGAAAAAGACGAAACGAAATGAAACGAAATTTTGATTTAGGTTTGTAAATATATTTAATATTAATTAAAGTTAGAGGGATAATGATTAAAATAAAATTTTTGGGGTACATAAAAAGAGGGCAGCGATCATTCCTTCTAATAATTGGGAAACCGAAATTCAAATGCCAAAAACTTTTTT
Source organism: Heterodera filipjevi (assembly GCA_039877585.1). Taxonomy (NCBI): domain Eukaryota; kingdom Metazoa; phylum Nematoda; class Chromadorea; order Rhabditida; family Heteroderidae; genus Heterodera; species Heterodera filipjevi. Next base: position 29,711,380 of record JBDPZO010000002.1, read on the forward strand.
GGGCATCAAAAATTAGGGAAAAATTTATAACACAATGATCCATTATTTTATTTATTTTTGGTAATAAATCCAGGAAAGGAATTTTCAAAGGTTGAAATGTTTAAATAGATTTTAACATCTACTTTATAAGGTGCATTGCTATTTTTTCAAGCGAATTGACTCTTCTATATTCAAGATAACCAAACACTCCGCGAGTATTTTTGTCTTTTGCAGCCTTAATAAAAAACTAAGAATTTAATTTTTTTTTTTTTTTTTTCTTCTGGCATAGAAAATTATGGGTTTTTTTTTTAATTATTGGAGTTTCCAATGGGGTTGTCATTGCTTAATCATATGCTTTTTTGATTTTGTAATTATATAAATGAATATTTTGTTAAAGTCAATACAGTTTTTGTTTGCATCACTGCCCTTTATTAAATTTTGGAAAACTAAAACAATTTGTATTTCTTTTGAATTTTAATTTATTTGACTTAATCTAGGAAGGTTTTCTTCTGTATTGTGTTTGTTTGGTTTTACTTTTGAACATTATCGGTTTTTAAATTGGGTATTTAACGATATTTAAAGAGTATTTAATTTATTTTACCAGAAATGTTTAGCGTTTTCATTATTTTCAAATATCCATTTTTTTATTTGAATTTTTTTTTCGTGAGTATTAAAATTACGCTTATTTATTAGGACTTTGGTATATCAGGGGTATAAATTCTAATACTTTTCATCATATTTTTTTTACCAGATTTTGTACTTGCAAGTAGTACTTTAATTTTTTCATTATATTTGCAGTATTTTGAATAGAGTCTTTTCACACTTGTCTTACTTTCTTTCTTCAGGATTTCAAATACCACTTCATCAACTTAACTTTTTTTCATGACATTTTAAATTATTTCATTGATAGGATTTTTCTATTTACCAATTTCTGTCAAATAGTTTTAATTTTCATTAATATTATAATTTTTGTTTACAATAATTTTTTTGTATAATAATTTTTGTTTAATTAATTTTAATTCTTTTTTAAATTTACTCTTGCTGCGTCTTGTTCTTTTCATTTTTGAGAATATTCGCTAAAATCTTTATCTTTTGATCGAAGCTATTTTTAACAACATTTACAATTCTTTATCCGATAACACAAACCATTGAATTATCATCTCATGACTCTCTTGTGCCAATATTTCTGCTTTTCTGTCCAATTTTCTTTATTTAAATTCCTGCTTATTACAAAATGTATATTGTTAACTATTTATATGTCCATTTTTTTCTGCACCTTTATTTATATAGAAATAATTTTGCTTTTTAAATTTTTGAAATAGTCTTCTTCTTGTTTTTTATTTACATTATAATCATAATTTTTTTTATAATTTCTTTTCATAATTTCATTAAACTTATATTGTCATAAAAATGAACAAAATATTAATTTTAGAGGTTAGTTTTTTTTTGAGTTGCGAGAATTTTTAGGATTTTTTATTTAAGGTTTAATTTTTTATTATATTTTTTTTTGTAAAGTTTTTTTATTGGTTAATTTAAGATTAATTTTTTTTTTATAGTTTTCCTTTTATAAATTTTGTTTTTTAATAGTTATTTTTTTAATATTCTTTTTTTAGCTTAATATAAGTATTTTTTATATTGGCTATAAAAATTTGATATACTTTGGTCTTTGGACTAAGTCAAATCTTTTTTTAATATATCTTTTTATCAGTCCAGACCTTTAAGGAATAGGAATGTCGGGGATCCGGAATGAAATTCCCCGGCAAAATTTGCCAGGGCTGGATTGAGAAATTTAAAGAATGTCGGGGCAGAACTTTCATAAAAAATCAAAAAAAGGCAAAAGAAAAAACCCTAAAACAAAAAAGTCTTAGAAACTCATTTAAAGACATTATCATCCTATTTGAAATGCAATTATCAACTTTCGCAATTCCCCTAAACAGGTTGGGCCAGAACCATATTAAAAGTTTGCTATATGGCCTAATGTTTTTTAAATATATTGCATATAATTTTAAAATGCATTTTTTAAATACATTTAATTATTATTAATAAGTAATTGATTTTATATTTTTATTTTGTGGCAACGTTTTTATTTGTTAATTTGTTGTTGTTTTTTTATTTATACTCTACTGGCCATTTAAAAATGTAAAACAGTTGTTTTTAGTTCTGTGAACAAACTTCTTATTTTCCAAATACAATTTTATTTAAACATTACTAATCATTCATTGTGCTCGAACTTCTGTAATGACGCAATGGGATAATCCACTCACTGATTTTATTAATTAAATTTATGCTTATTTTAAAAATATTTGTTATAATATAAATAGGCTTTTCCTTAAAGTGTTTTTTGTTTTGTTTTTTAAAGATTCAATTGAATTTATTGTGCATGGCATTTTTATATTTTATTCACATTATTATTGTTACTTTACTTTTGGGGCATAATTTTGATTGTTAAAAAAGCAACAAAGCAAACACAGATACCATAACTAAACTCCAAATTTTTAGGATGGATAAATTCAGAGTCCTTTTAATTTTCTTAGTAAAGGAAGTGATTATTGAGAAATATGAACTTGGGATAGTGTTCGGCAACATAATGTTGGAAACTTATTAATTAAAAAATTTCAAATTTTAGTTGCCTCTTATCAATGTGATTAAATTAATCAGCGTTCAGTATGATTGGATTGATGTCATCCGCATTTCGAATGATTGCCCATCATTTTTTTATTTCACAACTTTTCCCCCAAATTTGCTTTTCTTTTTGCTTGATTTTATCTTTTGTCTAACGTAGAAATTTTTTGCAAAATAAAAATTTCTTTTAAAAAGATAAAAATTATTCCTACTTCAATGAGATTAAAAAAACAATGATTAACCATCCTGATTTTTTTATTTTTCTGACTTTTTGAATCTTATAGCAGTTTTATTTAAATAGAATTTTTTTTACTAAATTCGATGGTTAATATTTTTCATTAATGTATTTTTTATTCCGAATTTCTTTCTTCTTTAAATAATTTTAATTCATGACTAAATCTGAAAAACATTGAATGATTTAAGATAGACAAAAACATTGTCCTCAACATTTTGATTTACAAATAAAAATTTTAATTTATTTTCAGTAAAATTTTATTTAAATTTTTTAAGTTGTTCTTATTTAGTATTCATTCTTTTACTTTCATTAATACCACCTCATCATGTTGAGTTGGAAATTTATTTTATTATTTTCTTAGCTTTCCATGATATGTGCGTATGTTTTGCTTTTTCTTGACAAGTGTAAGTTAATTGACAATTACCATTTGAAATTCAATTTACTTTTTACAGTAATTATTGCTTATTTCTTTTAGTTCGATTAATTTTCTTAGTTTTTATAAAATTAAGGTCTTAAATTTATTTCAGCTTTGAAAATTATTATATTAAATTCTAAATTTGATCAATATTGAGATCACCATATTATAGTTCTAATTAGTGTTCGGCAAATGCGGTTTTTGGTAACGGTAAAAATCGGTAATTACGATTACTGATTTTTACCGATTTCGGTCAAAATCGGTCGGTAGTAAAATCGGTAGATTTACAGATTTTTACAGTTACCAGTTTTTACCGACCTGAAAAAATCGGCAAACTTGAAAAAGCATATATTATTATTACAAAAAAAATTTTTCAAACAGATAAAATATGTTTTAATTAACAAAATAAAATATTCGATTAATTTAAAAGGAATCAATACAAAATAAAAGAGGGGAGAAAGAAGGGGAAAAATTACTAAAAGTCAATCCCAGAAAAGAAGGTTAAAACTCCATTCCTCGGGACTGAGAACATTGAGTGAAAATACGGGAGACTAAGCGAATTGGGGAATGTCATTTAGTTAAAAATAAAAAACATGAATATGTTAAAAAAAATATTTGGAAGAAAAAAAAGAAAACAAATAAAATAGAAGGAAATATGCTTTTTGAAAAATATTTACCCGAACCAGAATGCCAAAATAGCAATTTAGTCAAAATTTCATTTTTTCTTTAAAATTTCTCTTCAATTTTTGCCCTCTGACCCCCTTCTAAACATTGCTTATTTCACGGATTTTTGCCGATTTTTACTGCGGTAAAGTGAGTCGGTCGGTAGTAAAAATAGAAAAATTAACCGACTTTTATAATTGAAGCACAACTTTCAGAAACCACCTCCAATTAATAAAATGTGATAATATTTAAGCTCCACACTTTATTAATATTTATCTTTTCATAAATTTTTTACAGTATATGTTTCAACAAGCACTTATATTGTGTGGTTGCATAAGTTCGTTCATCGTTTTATTGGCACGTTTAAATCATCATCTGTTGAAGCAATTTGTGATACTTAGATTCTTACATCTGGCTTTAATGCCAAGTAAATAAAGGTTTATAAACTCGGAGTATCATGTCTTTTTCATTATGAAATATCTTTTATTAAATTGTAAGTTTAAATTCAATTACTTATTCGAATGTTTATTGGTTATTTTTATTTTGAATATATTTAGCGCTTTTTCTATTGCGGTTTTTTAAGCTCATTTACCTTTCCAATCCACTTAATTATTTATTTAGTTTTTAGGTAAATGATAGTTTCTTTTTTTAATTAATGAATAAAATCAGTCAAATCTGAATAAACCTTAATGTTTTGTTTTCATATTTTATTAATTAACAAGAAAGTTAGATTTTATTTAATAGTTTATTTATTTCCACTTTAAACAATAAAAAATTAATGTTTTATGACATATTAATATAATCCTTAGTTATTTTCTTTGTTGAGTTATGCACATAACTAAATGCTTTGAACGGAAAATGATAAAAAAATTTCATATAATTTTAAATACAATTTATAAAAAGAATTATACTTTTGGAATATAAATTCGTTACCTTATTATTGTTAAAGGCTTTTGAATGGTAAAACAATTAGTGTTTTTTTTATTATTTTATTTTTTCAAATAATTTCATTCATTAATTATTTTTCATTGTAATCGTTTTATTTGGTATACGAGGGATTGGATAATCTTAAAGCAGTTTTGTTATTTAAAAAATTTTCAGATATTTTTTTGGCTGAAATGGTAAATTTTATTTTAAATTTTTTACCTTTATACATTTTTACTTATTTTTTAATGTCTCCAAAACCTATATATTTTTTTAATTGTTTGGACTTACTTATGATATTTTCAAAAAAAAAATTTACAGAATATTTTAAACATTTTCGTCTTTTTTTTACCGAAAAGTTTTCATTTTGAAGGGTGTTTTGGATAAAAACTAGGGTAAATCACAATCAGTTAACCGAAGCTAAACGAAACAAAAACTGGCCTAACCGAGAACCGGGGCGACTGATTTTCCAGTTTTTCAGTTTGGTGACCTCCAAATGTTTAAAATTTTCCGATATACACCGGGGCTGGGCGAAACTTCGCTTCGCGTGTCGGGTAAAACACCCAAAATTGTAAAAAAAAAAAAAACACAGTAAAAACTTCTTTTTTTTTTTTGAGAATTCGGCCAAACCGGCTTCGGCTAACCTAAAACTGAGTGTCATCCAAAAAGAAAACAGAAATTGGAATCTTCTTAGCTGAAAACCGAAGCATACTTTCCTATTAAAAAACCTCTTTAGAAAAAAAAAAAACAATTGAAGATTTTTAAATGATTATTTATTTTTTATTATCTTGAATTAATGAAAAAAATATCTAGATCCAAATAAAATATGCCTTTTTTTATTGGGTAAGAAAAATTGAAATTACATCTTTATGTGCAAACTTTTTTTTAGGTATCTCATTTTTCAATATTTGTTAAATTTTCAAATCATAAATAAATTATTTAACTCTTGTCTTTGTCATTGTTTGGTAAATAGTTAGTTTTTGGTCCATATTTTCGCATTTTTTTTTATTGTAATTATTTCAAGAATTTATCATAAAATTATCCATTTTATTATTTTACATTAAATTAAAGCAAGTAATAGTAATTATTAGTTTAACTGCTTAATTTTAAAAATATTTAGTTATTCTCCTTTGTTTTAATAATATAAGTTTTTTTTTGGTTTCGAAAGCAATTATTCGTAATGGTCCTTTAATAAACGACAATTTTACATTATTTCGAAAATGAATTAATAAAATTTATTATTTAATTTTGTTTTTAAGGCCTGACAAAAGTTGTTCCATTTTTTTTACAACAATAATCAAATAAAATCGAATTGAAAAAAATAATTTTATTCCCTAAAAAAGGTTTAATTTTAAGTGTTTGGTGAGTATTGTTTGAATAAGGCAATGGAACGGAGACTATTTCTCAAGAAGACTTCTTTTTTGATTGAAGAAAATTATTACAATTCACGTTTTGAATTTTGAAGTTTAATTGTCAATTTTAATATTTTTTGATTTTTTTATGACTTCGATAAATAAACAATGTTATTTTTTCCTTGTTTTTTATTACTCTTTTTTAATGGTTTTAAAATGAGTTTGAAATATAATTTCGTTGTTTTCATGTAATAACCTTGTTTCGGACTTGTTACTTTAATTCTTTCTTGTTGCTTTTTGCTCATTTTGTGGGAAATATATAAGTATTTTTTTAATTAAAGTTTCTTCATACTGTTTTAACTGTTGTGAATAATCTTTTAATTTAAAATTATTAAAATGCAATTTTTTGGATTGAGAAAAATTCTTTTAATCCCGTGCTGACGCTTTGCGTAACGTGCCAAAATGGGGTTGCGCATTTTGTAAAAGGGCCAGCCACAAAAACTGGCACCATGCGCGTTTCGTAAAAAAAAGGAATCACTCCTCCCTCCGCAGATTCTTTTTTAAAAATTTATGAAATTATTTAAAGAAATTGCCCTAAATCAGTCGAATGTAAAAGCTTTGCTCAAAAAAGTTTTTAAACAAATCTGAAATCCAAAATGTTAAGAAACCATGGTTAGTTCAGGAAAAAATCCAAGGTTCTTAGTCTAGAAAAAAATACCCGTGTATTAGAGAATCATGCGCTCTTTCAAATGGGTTTATTTTGGGGGTTTGGTGAATTACTATTCCTCGATACCGAAAGGTCGCATTTGCCGCATACTAATAAAAACCAGCTCTTCTACATTATTGTGTGATTATGATTGTTCTACAGCGCGAATAAAAAAAAAATAATACAAAAATAAAAATATTCAGGAAACCCACATTTAAGCTACAAATTCTCAAGTCTTAAAAGCATGTGAAATTAATGGTGCGGAACCGTTATTTTAAAACCATCCTTATAAAATTTCTTAAAAATTAAACGACATAGCATCAAATTAATACTCCATAATAATTATTATAATTATTTAGCAAAGGTATATAAAATTTGGAAAGGTCATCAACCGTAATCTTTTTCAACAAACAGATATTTATTTCTTATAAGAAACATATAACCAAAATCAAACGTTAATAAATTAGTCATAAGTCTATCGAATGAATGATACGATACAATTCACTAATGGCGCTAGAAATAAAAAAAAAATAAATTTAAATTATTTGAAATTAAAATAAATTCTTCTTTTCTGGAAAACATTACATACTAAAAGAGAGTTTGCTAATTTTAAATTACATAAGTGCAAATTATTTTTTACCTAATAATAATAATAATAATAAATAAATAAATAATTGTTTCTGAATATAAAAGAAAATTAAAACTATTTCACCCAAAAACAAAAAATAAAGCGCTAAAAAAAGTCAGAAAATAAAAAATGAACTTAACTTAATCGCTTAAATTTTTCCTTAAAGAAAGAATAATTTTAAAACAATTCATGCTCGATTACAGCTTTCACAGTACAAAAGTGTTCGCTCCATTAGAAGATTTGTAATTAAGTGATCAATGAAAGACATTTTGGAATAAAAAAAAATTTAAAATTAAATTTAGCCAACCGCAGAGAACTAGAAAATTTTGAATTAAATTTGCTATAATTAACTGATAAATAAATATCCAAATTAAACCAATTAAAGAAATGAAAAATTTTTATTAAAAAAGCAAAAAAAATATATATTATTTTGACAAAGAATAAAACTCAATAATATTTCTAACATAATTATTTAGTCCAAAAACAAACAAATAACAATTAACAGAAATAAAGAAAGTGAAAATCAGATTCTTATTGATCAAGACCGACTCCACACGTATCATCATTAAAACAACGCGACAAGCTTTAAATTTTTATGATCAATAAAAGATAATTTTGAAATATTAAACAAAAATTTTAAAAACCAAATTCCAGGAAAATAATAGGAAAAAAAAATAAAATTATAAAATAAAAAAATAATATATAGAGGGGAATTAACGACTATCTAAAATTGCGACAAAGACAGAAGTTTAAAAAAACAAATAAATGTTCATTTTTAAAAATAAGATTCAAAACTTAAGAAATAATTATAAAGGCTTGAAATTAAACAGGTAGAAAATAAGCACAAAATTCTCGAAATATACCAAAAGAAGATAATATAAAAAATAAAAAAAACTGTAAAGTGATGATTATAACTAGTTAACAATCAAATAAATTTAAAAAAAATGAATTAATAGAAAAATAAATTAAAAAAGGTAATTTAATAGAGAGGTACATCCAAAAGAAATAAGAAAATACCCACGATGAACATGGCCATAAGATGAAGAGATAAATTATCTGATTCCAATCATTAATGAGTAATATATAAATTAATTAATTTTAAAAAAATGTGTTGAAAAATTATTTTTGATATTTAATGTGTGATCATAAATAACTTTTTATAAACTTTTTGTAAATACAAAAAATTTATTAATAAATATGAATGAATAAACTTCTTATAATTTTCAAGAAATAAATAGAAAATATAAAATACAATTTAAAAAGCTAGTAAAGCGCCGAGAGGTTCTTCATAATGAATCTAAATTCAAAATAATCACTTAAGCACATACATATGACTAATAATTACAAAGCCTTGGAGCTGAATGTAAATTCCCAAAAGAAAAATTCCGTTTTTTGGTTTTAAACCATATAATATAATTATATTTTCAACACCAAAGCAAACTTGCACATATAATACCACACAAATCCAATCAAAAAATGAATCAATAAAGCACTAAAAAATAAATTCAACTCGCTTCTAATTTGTGTTTTTATTTCTTTATTAAAAATTAATTAAAAAACAAATTCAGCCCAATTTTAAGAGTTATATATATATCAAAAAAAAATGATAAAAAGAGTAGTGCAAATTATTTAACATAATTATATGCAAATTTAACAAAAGAACTTTTATTAAAATAATAAATAAAAAGCTGTAAAAACTCATTAAACGAAAAAATTTATATATAAAAGAAAAACCTAAAATTGATATTCAATCTTTATTAATTGATATGAATAAATCAAACTTGCTTTTTAATTAAAAAACAAAATTATTTATTAAAAAATTATAAATTCAAGTCAAACAGAAAAAAAATAATAAACAAAACTATGGTGAAAAAAACGATGGAAGATAGATGGGGCATATAACACGATTCAAATTAATTATAACAAAATTTTATTTTTTTATCAGGAACAAACAGATTTAAATCAATTAATATGAAAATAATGGTGAATTCTAAAACTAAAATCAAAATTTATCTCAAATAAAACTATAATAATAGAGATGTTCAAAATTTTAATTGACATAAATATATAAGCAATCTCCCCAAAAAAAAAATTGTAATAAGCTCTTCAAACAAATTCTATTTTAAAAAGACATATAAATGGTAATTTTTTCTATTAATTGAATTAGAAATATTAATTAAACAAAATAATAATAGCAAAAAAATATCGGGTTTTCCCAAGCTTTACAAAGCCTAATATTAAAAAGAGGGAACATTTTTGAAGCTGTTGGTTACCTATATTGGGCATCGGAACAGCGATTCCCGATAATTTGGAAAAAATAAAAAAATCGGAATTTCTTTTAAAAATTATCATAGCGAATAAAAGTTGGCTAAAAATTATAGTGAATATATTAGAAAAAGGGTGGTTTTTTTTAACAATTTGCTTAAATTTTTAACAAATTTGCTTAAATTTTAAAATTTAGCTGCACTGATTTTTTTGGCTCATGGAATCAATTTTTTTTTCACCGCAAAAAATAGTAAAAATGCCAGTTTTATATTACACCCTCTATGTTTTTTTAGGCTTTATTATGAATTTTCAGTTTATTCGAAAATTTCGGGTTTTTTTCTCTCAAATTTTAACTACAGTTACGGAAAAATTTTTATTTTCCGTTTTAATATCGTTTCGGGTCATTTGTTTAGTTTGGCCAGTCCCGACCCTAGCGAAAAATTATGCTTTTTATTGTTTTTCTTGCTTTTCAAATAATTTTTTTTAGGATGATTTCTGCCAGACAAATGTTGCTGTTGAAAATTTCATCTGGCAACCCTGCATAAAAACAGAGATCCCATTTTATCTTATTTTGAAGATTTTTTCTTACAATCTTGTGGAATTTCTAGAAAAAAATTGTTTTTTGGAGAGATAAATTTGTTATATTCGGCCAAAAATTTTCAAAATTCTCATTTCAAAGCCGGAACTGCTCAAAAAAAAGGTTGGCAAAATTATATTTCCAATGCTTGATTTAGTCGATTAAAACTAATTTTAAACTTAAACAACCTTTTCAAAAACTGTCTTAGTTTTGAACTCAAAATCTTAATTTTTCACCCGTGATTGTCTTATTTCGGAAACTTTTCAATGCAATCGAACTCTGCTTAAAAATGCTCTTATTTGATGTCTTTTGTGTTAATGATTAATAATTTAAAATGCATGTAACAAAAGAAGAGTTATATGGAAGATCTGAATCAGAGTGATTTATACGAGACTGGCGTATCACTTGACAAGAAATGTTATTTTAGTAATATAACTCCAAAATAAATACAAAATATTTATACCTAATAGGATATAAAGGAAAAGTTAATTTAATGCTAAAAATCAAAATTTAACTTTATTTATTAAAGGCAATTAAAATGTTGAATACTAATAATAACTTTCAAAATATAAAATTTTTGTCTATGTATTATGACCTAAAATAAAAATATAATAAAAAAATAAAATATGCGCTATTACATAATAAAAAATAAATACATTCCCAAATAATTTTCAAAAGAAACATGCTTTCATTAGGTGGCAGCGGGGAAAGGGAGCAACATTATTTAATCTCTCCATAAGACAATTATTCTTAAAAGAAAAAAAATAAAATATTAGCATTTTAATTCAATAAAATGTAAAACACAGAATAATTAAAAAAAAATCAAACAAAAAGAAAAGTTAATATTTATCAGACTCAAATAAATAAGTTATTTTGTTACAATAAGTTTTATATAAAATTTGTAACTAATTTAGTAAAGAATATTTCAATAATTTTTTTACAATTTTCAATATTCTGCATTTTTTACACTGACAAATAAAAAACAAAAGTAATAAATTAAAATCTTAATAAATATTCAATGAATGGAATCCAAGGCAATTTCATTAATTTGACTTTACAAGGCATGTTAAGTGAGTCTCCTGCACCAAAGCTTCAACATTGTGAAGGTATACATCGCAATTAAGCAAATAAGTATCAAAAAAATTAATCATCAAATATTATAATGCGTCTTTATGTTTAAAAATAAAAATTAAAATGAACTAAAAAAAATAAGCATTAAAATCAATTTTTTTTTAAATTTATCATTTTCATAAAAATTAAAAATCAATTTATATAAATTTATTTAACCAGCTAATTGGAAGAAAAATATAAAATTGTAGAATATTGAAATGATTTAATTTTAATAAAATCACCTTTTTAAATTGGTAATCAATGAATTTTATTACAAAAGGTAAAAGACATTTTTGAAAATTGATTTAAGAAAAATTAAAAAATTTTTTTTATAACTTGCAATAATTATTAATAATAAAACAGTTTTATAAAAGCCATTTTTTTGTTGCGAATTAAAAAAAAGTTATTACTTTAATAATATGATTATTTTAAAGTTCAATGTAAAGATAATTTGCTAAGCCAGTTAAATATTGAAAAATGAACTTAAAAAGAAAGAAGAAATAAAAAATAAATTTAAATTTAAAAATGCATATTATTACAGAGGCATGAAATTAACATTTCCTCATATTACTTGAGGAAAAAAACTATCATTTAGTAAAACATACATATTACATTAGATTAAAAGAAAAAAGGAGCTGAGTAGCTCTTCTCAGTCGAAATATTTTTTCATGGTCGTATGTAACAGACTTTCTCCAATTGCTTTTTTGCAACATTTCTGTAGGTTTTCCATGATACCATACTTTATTTACCCAATTATTTACTTTCTATTAGTTAATACATAATGTAACAACAAACAAAATGATTATATCATTCCTTCGTGGTGATCTGAAAACCCCAATTTGACTGGGAATTATGGTTAAAATTTTGAAAAATTCCCCAGAGGTTAGATACAGGAATAGCAATGACACCGAAATTAAAGATCCCCTTTCTTAATAGTGACAAATTGCACAAACCTTTCCAAAAGCAATTCATAATATTTTTTTGTCACGAAATGAAGTTTTTTTTTTTTACGGGTGTCACCTATTTTGCAAATTCCTTGAGGCGAAAGTGCACGCGTTTGAGGGCGGCAACAGTAGGACCTGCCGCCTCCTCCTGTGAACTTCCTACTTGCGTTCGGCCCCATTGAATTGCCAGTGTCCTTTAGCGAAGAATATAATGAGGTTAAGAAGGGGAATTTTGATGCTTTGGCTTTTTGTAAGGTTGCATTATTAGGGACAAACCCCGACTCGTACTGGTCCAACTCGTACGACTCCGACTCGTACTTTTTTAAACCTATTTTGCGTAGGAGCGCAGACAGCGGGGGTTAGACAGTCCTTATACTTATAACACGTCACCAGTACGAGTCGGGGTCGTACGAGTTGGACCAGTACGAGTCGGGTTTTTACCCATTATTAGGTGTCCAATGAAAATAAACTTTGAATTAATCAGGGTTTCAACTAAACTTTTTATGTTATTTATTTTGGAACATAGCTTGCGTGCAGTGAAAAATGGTGTTTGTCATCTTCACGACATTAACCCTGAACTTTTACAGTCCAAGTTGTAACAGTAGATTGTTTTGATTGAACGCGTAAATTGCAATAAAGACTCATTTTTCCCTAAACCTCAAAAGGATCCATTTTTGGACAATTCTTTTAATAAGAAGTGAATTAATGACCTGAGTTATCTAAAAAATGGAACAGTGTAAGAAAAATTTTGGGATTTCTTTTTCAGCTTAAGTAATTTTGTATTTATAGGTAGCATTCAGGGGTGCTGGCGCGTTTCTTAAAAACTGCCATGCATGCGCGTTTCTTAAAACTGCCAATTTCACTGATTTTTCGACTAAATCTTATCATAACTTTTCTCAGAAGCTACCAAATTAAACAATCTTGGTATTGAAAAATAGCCAATGAGTTGTTCTATTAGCTTGCTAAATTTCAAAAAATTTCATTAATTTATTCAAGAGTTATGGCAATTTTTTGTGCTTGTTTGGTTCCATCTTTTTTAAGCCTTAATGAAATTTTTTGATATTTAGTAGAGATGCTCGAGACCCAAAATTTCCCGAGACTCGAGAACCGAGACCGAGACCGAGAAATGACACCGAGACTCGAGACCGAGACCGAGACTTGACACCGAGACTCGAGACCGAGACCGAGACCCCTAAAAACCCGAGAAATTTCTCGACTCGAGAACCGAGACCGAGAAATTTTTTTAAAAAATAGGGTGAAATTTTTTTTTAACCAAAAAAAAAAGCATTTTTTTATATAAAAAATTACGCATTCATTTATCAAATTGAAATAAAAAAGCTATTGCAATCCTATTTTATAAACTCGAACTTTTGCAATTTAGCCTGGTTCAAATCTACCACATTGCGTGAACATTTTTGAAATTGTTTCACAGATCAATTGAAAAATTTTGTTTTGTTAATAGTAAAAAGCCTAAAAAAATTGACTTTTTGGGGGCAAAATCTGTTAACAAAACTTAGTAATATTTGTAAATTTTTCCCTACGGCGCTTATCGGCACTGCGGTCACTCAACCCCTTTAAAATTTTTCATTATAAGACGCAAAATTAACAATTTTTGGAGAAAATCTGTTAACAAATCGGCCATCAATTTTCAAAATTCCCCCGATGGGCACCTATCGACACCATCGAATCCCATGGTTTTCTCAAAATTTATCTCAAAGATTGTCCAAAAATAACCATGTTTTGGTCGAAATCCGTTAGTAAAGCTCACGCAAAATAATTAAGGTTTGAACAAATGGATTTTTTTATTGAATGATTAATCATGTTTGAGAATGTAAATTCAAAAAAAATTTCAAAAAGTTATGATTTGCAATAAAACAAAAAATTGTTTTTTGAAATATGTGTTTTTCATCAGGGCGAGGCGGCAGTGCCGATATGCTCTGACGAGGAAAATTTTGAAAATTTGAGCGTTTTTGGTAACAAATCTTGCATAAAAAGACGAGTTTTTAAATTGAAATTACTCTTGAGACAATATACCCAATGGGGTCCGATGGTGCCGATAGGCGCCGTCGGGAGAAATTTTTGAAAATTTATGGCCGCCTTGTTAACAGATTTTACACTAAAACTTTATGATTTAGCTGACCAAATAAATTGTTCTGGTCCAAAAACTCAATCTTTAGGGGTGTAAAAAGTCTCGGAAACCGAGATCAAAAGACCGAGACCGAGATCGAGACCGAGACCCCAAAAAACCCGAGAAATTTCTCGACTCGAGAACCGAGACCGAGACTCTCGAGCATCTCTAATATTTAGTAAGCTAATAGAGCAATTCAAGGGCTATTTTTCAATACCAAGATTGTTTATTTCGGTAGCTTCTGAGAAAAGTTATGATAAGATTTAGTCGAAAAATCAGTGAAATTGGCAGTTTTAAGAAACGCGCATGCATGGCAGTTTTTAAGAAACGCGCCAGCACCGCATTCAGGCACGATAAATATACCCTCCTCCCTCCATTACAATAAAATGAGTGGTCGGGGGAGAGAAGGGCTCAAATCGACTGCACTTCCTAACTTAAAATTATAATTTTTCTTATAGATTTTTAATTTCGTCCTCTCCACGCGTGAGAAACTCCGCCGCCAAAACCCAGCCAAGACATAAATTCGCCGAAAAACATTGCCAAAAGACCTTGAAATGTTTCATAAAAACTTCAACCCACGCCCTGAATCTTTCTTGAAATTTATGTCCGTAGTCGCAAAAATAAACCGTAATGGTCAGAACCAAACTTTAAATACAGGTGTTACATTTAAGCATATTACCTATTGCGACTTGCAATGGGCAAGTGAATTAAGAAGAACGACTATGCCAATATTCAATAGAAATTGTATCGCATCGTTTACGACCGAACTGCAGAGAAAGAATAATCAACAAATATCATTATAAAATAATTACTTTAAATGTGGTAAATATTTAACCATTAATTTTAAAGAAATCCTATAAATAAATAAATTGGTTTGTATTAGAATGGGAAAAGATAATTTAATCATTCTAATAGATGGAATTTTAATTGATAACTAAATTATATCTCAAATTAAGAAAAAAAAATTAAACATTTGAAATTAGCAAATTATCATTAGAATTAATTTAAAAGAATACTTTAAAATATTTACTTAAAATATTCAAACTTATTTTAAGCGTATCGTACAAAAGCTATTTGGTAAATTTCGCCACTATGGGTGTTTTTATAACTTCAAAATTAAAAAAAAATTTGTTTAGGTTTAAAAAAACATTACCAAAATTATATTATTTTTTCACTTTTACTACTCACAATTTTAGTAATTTTTTTACTAATAGAAAACTGTTGGGTTGGTAAATCTGTGCGGTTTTTTACATTGACACAAATAGCTCATCTTCATTTGCATGAAAAAACTACAATTTGTGGTATTTAAATTCTTACATTGTCCTCTGCTTATTTTCTTTTAAAGATTTTAATCAGCTTCCCAAAAAGGAAAAAAAAATTTCTGAACCGGTTTAGGTCAAAATGGCCAAACCCGGTCTTAGAAGTTTTAAACCTGTTTAATGCCAAGAAATTTTATGAACTCGGCGTAGAGCACATTTTGATCCTAAACACGAAACCGAAACCCGGTCGTTGGAAAACCGGCCTAACCGAAAACCGAGACCCCCGGTCAAGATCCGTCCTTCGTGTTGACTGGCGATTGATGCATAAAAAAATCATATGTGTATTTTTAGTCGATTTTAGTTTAATTTTGTATATTGATAGAAGCATGAAAATGAGAATTTACTCCAAGCAACCTGGCATTTGCTATTAAGTGTTTTTATAATATCGTACGACAATATATTTTCTAGCAAAATTAATTAAGATGCTGAGTCGGTTAAAAACTTTTTAAATTATTATTTTATAATTTTTTTTTTTTGAAAAAAGCAAAATGGTCTAATTAAGTATAATCAGCACCGAGGGCAACTCAAAAAAAAAAACCAAAAATTATTTTCGTACAAAAACGAGAGAGGTATTCATTGCACATAAAGAAAAATGCTTTTATTCAAAGTTTAAGTGGTGTAATCATGTTAAAAGAAAACTTACAGTCGGAAATAATACGTCGCAAAGCAACAACTAAGAAAATAAAAAGCTAATTATAAATAAAATTATAATAAATAAATTTAAACTCGATTTTCGGTCAAATGATTAAATCAAAAAAGAAACAATCAAATATATAAAAATTAATATAATGGTTTTTTAAGAAAAAAACCTTAAAATAGTAAAATGATATTTGAAATATAGATCAACAACAAATCTTACATTTAATTGTAAATGTGAATTAATCTTCGAAATAAATAATAATGGCTTTTCTTTCACTTATAATACTTGTAAAATATTTAAGGCTTCAGAGGAGTCGATGAGTCGGGTGTTTATTTTTAAAATATTTGTAAAATAGTTAATTGTTTAAAGTCGTACAAAAAATCATGGCTTTGATTTTGCACCTTTTTGTCGATCGGCAAACTACGCCTTCAATAATAAGTTTATGGTTTCCGAATTCTTTTTTTTTGTGGGACCAGTAAAGCTAACAATTACTAAATTATCTAATTAATTATTGTTTAATTGTTAATTTGAATATGTTTCCCAAGAATTAATATTAGTTAAGACATTCAATTATTATATTTATAAAAAATACATATAAAAAATTGTTTTATCTATTTGTTTTTTTTATTGTGTTTAATATATTCTATGAATATTTTTTTTAATTTCATTTTTATTATAATATTTTTATTTTATTTATTTTCTTCTTTAAATGTTTTTAATTGTTTTATTTTTTACTTTATCATTCTACTTTACATTTTTATTTAATTTTTTTCATGCAATATGAAACTCTTCTAGTTCAGAGTTAAACTATGCTGCGATATGTCTTTTGCAGCTCCAACAAATTTCAATTAGGTAGAAAAAGTATTGGCGCACTTTTTGATTAGAAAGGATCTATACTAAAATCCCAAATTTAAATTTATTATTCGCCCTTTTTAACTTATTTTTTTTTCTAATTTAAGGAATTTATTTAATTTTATACATTTTTTAAAATTAAGCTTAGGATTTTTTTTTTGGTATATGAAAATTTATTTTATTTAAACTCATGCCTTTATGCAAAGAGGTATTTTTTGGCCTTCTCAGAAAAGTTTTAAATTTATTGTTTTATATTTACTTCAAAAAACCCATTAGTTATTTTTATACTCATGTTTGGTACATTAATGTCCTTTCTCGTCGCTCATGTCGGCATATTCTGAGAAATTAATTTATCAATAATATTATTATAATGATCAGGTAAATAATTCTTTTTTTAGTCTTAAATATTATTACCTTTACTTTATATAATTTTGGGCGTTGAATTGTAAGTCAAAAATTTATTATTCTTTTCATTAAGAATAAAATGTATTCATTATTTTCAAATTATTGGTTATTCAGTTCACTTTTTATTATTTAAAATATCTATATTTTTTTAAATCATTAATTATTTTTTATTTAATCTTCATGTTCTGTACCCGTAATGTGTTCGTGTTCTCTTAATTAAATTATATTTTTTGTGTTGTTTTTTTATTTTATGCAAATAGTTATTTTTACAATTATTTTTTAAAAATCGTCAATTGATTAATTTGATTTTATTTTTATAATTAGATTATTCTTTATTCTTTTAGTTGGGTTTCTTCGTCCTTTTCTTTGTAAAACTTTTAATAAAATGCCGTACAATTATTTTTTTGGTACCTTACATGAGAAAATTTTTGGAATGTTGTATGTTTAAGTGGAGAAGTAATGACTCTTCTCCTGTTTTTTTTTAAATCACCTTTAATGTAAAAAACACTTGTATTTATGAGTATAACAAAAAATACAACTTAGTTCGAGTTTGCTTGATGGGTGTTTTAAGAAAGCAACTTTTATTGGTTTTTTTTAATTTCCAAGCTAGTTCTATAAAAAAATTATAAAATTTTCTTATACATAAACTTAAAGACTATTTTAAAAGAAAATTACAAATAAATTTGACTTTTTTAGCCTTCAAACAGGCATAAATTTTCCCGGGAGTTTTGGTTTTGGGTAGAATTTTGGTGCAATGTGTTTATTTAAAAACCATCATAAAGTGCGTTATTTGAAACCATCATTATGAAAAATATAACAAAAAACTATTCATAACTTTGCTCTAAGGCTACGAAATTTTTAATTCTTGATATTATTTGATAGCCCTAAGTCTTTTTATTAGCCAGTATAATTTCAGAAAATTTCTTTGAATTTAAAAAAAGTTATGGCCAAAGTAACTCAAGATACCAGGTTTTTCAAACATTTTTCATCATAACTTTTTTGAAATTCAAAGAAATTTTCAAATTATTTCGGGGTTTGTTTTGCATCGTGAGTCAACACATAACAAATTCGTCCACCAATACAAATATGCTTGGCCAAATCCGCCCGATGGGTGGCCAAAATTTTTGCTCTTATACATATATTTAAGGACATAAAAACAGTAACAATTTGTTTGTATTAATTAAAAAAATCTAAAATATATAGAAATTAAATTATTTATTACCATCAAAAAAAGTTACAAAAATATTTATTCATTACACTTATAAATTTCTCAAGGTCCCTCCCTTTTTAAAGCGCAAATCGGTTGAAATTCACGCAAATTTTGATGGTGGCACGCCTCGGACGATGGTGTTGATGATGAAGGGGATGAAGCTGAAACTTGTAAATAAAATAATATTTTTGCAAAAAAATGTTTAAAATAAATTTGAAAAATAAATTTCCAAATTTTCAAGAAAAATTTAGAGGAATTGGAAAACACATTAAAAACAGCTTTGAATTTTCAAAAAAAAACAGTTTTAACTGTTTTACCACTTTCCTTTAAAAATTTTCGATATGGGACTATTTGAAATATAAAATTTACCTTAAATTTTGGCGAAATATCCATTGCTCCTTTCTCATTATTGTCTTGTTGGTGACTGCTGATCGGCAACAGTTTGCAATGAAATGACAAAAAATGGAAAGTTGCAAGAAACAGGAAAAGAATGAAAAAATGGGCAGTAAAGTGCGAAACATTATTTCCTTATTTAATCTTAAAAATAAAAAAATAAATGAAAAGATTCTATTTTTATAACAATTAAAATTCTTTTTTTTTTTTAATTCTCCTAATAATTACTAAAAGTGGTTTATTTTAAGAATAAAAGTTTTAATGGATTCTTTTATTATTTAAAAAAAAAATTCACTTAAATTTATAAACTAAATTTTTTTTAATATTTTAAATTTAATTTATTCTCCTTTCTATTTTGGTCAATGAACAGTTTGTTTTTTATAGTTTCACTTTTATATATTGGCTTATTGAATCTCTGTTTAAATGGCGGCGCCGGCTTCGCTGTTTTTTTCTTTGCTTCAATAAATGCGGGCGCTTTAATTGCCTAATTAAGTAATTATCCGGTGGACAGAGGAAATTGACACGGTAAAAGGTAATATTTTTCTGCTCTCATTAACCACCGACGGCGGCCGGGCATCAAAAAAAAAACAAAACAGTGATCATTTTTTATAATAATTATATATGATTTTGAAGATATATATTTTTTATTGTAATTTTAAAGAGAATATTTATTTTCAATAGATTTAATATTTAATTTATTCTCATCAATTTTACATTAAATTATTTTTTGTATAATAAATCAGCTAATTCCTTGATCAGTTCATTCTTACAATCTCTGTTGCTATTCGTTTCGCTAAATTTTCGTATTGTTTGAATTTTTTTAGCATTTAAAATTAAAATGACTAAATAAAAAACGGATTCACTTTTTAATGAATTATTGTTTATTATTTTAAATAACCATAAATTTTTCCCTTCGCAAATTTGTGTGGAATGTTGGAAATTTTTCAAAAACAAAAATTTTCTTAAAAATTTCATTTTTATAAAAAAACGTGTTAAATAAACAAAACTTGTTCTTTTCCCACTTTTATAGATGGCAAACCCTTGGTTATTAGGGAGCCAGAAATCCGATATTGGAAAATGCGACTCAAACGGATATCTGATCCGGAAAACAGACATTTACTTAAAATTTTTAAAATTAATTTTTGATAATTTTTAAAATATTGATAATCGCAAACCTAAATTTGAAAAATGTACATATTTAAAAGGCTTCCTTATCACTTAGGCAGTAAAAATGGAGTTATAAATTTTTTTTCTGAATTATTGAAAATGTGAGAGAATTTTTAATATATTTTTCTCATTTTTTTTTTGTAACTTGTCATATTATTAGTTGTCAATACAACATTACTGTAGAGTTGAGAGTGAGAGTTAACGGAACTGAAACCGGAATCTGACTTTTAAGGGTTAAAACCCAGAACGGAAAACCGCGGGTCGAAAACGGGCTAAACAAAAAGCGGGGGCACCCATTTCTCGGTTTCGACTTTATAAAAAAAACCAAAATGGGATTTCTGAATCAGGGTTGCTGCCCGAAATCCGAATCCCAAACCCGGTTCTTTTTCTTGTCCCGAAACCCAAATCCCGACCCGAACTTTTTGGTCGGGATTCGGGACAAAAATAAGCACTAGTGAGAATGGGAGTGAACGGCAACCCTATTTGTACTGGAGGATTCGTACTGCCCCTATTCGTACTGATACCCAGATTCGTACTAAGATTCCCGATTCGTATTGTACCACAAAAAACGAAAAAAAAAAACTAAGTTTTTTAGTGAAAATACTCCATTATATATTGTTTGCTGTCTGCATGGCTAATGAATGTCTTTTATTCACAACAAAAACTTTTAATCAAAAGCATGAAATTAATGAAAAATAAGAAAAAAAAATTGAACCAGCCTTGACGAGAATACACTCATGTTGCGCCAAATGATAAATTTGTCTCAATTTATTTTTTTAAATTCAGTTAACTTTGCAAAGACCAAAAAAACATAAAGGAGTATTTTCACTAAAAAACATTGTTTTGTTTTTTTTCGTTTTTTGTTGCACAATACGAATCGGGGTATCAGTACGAAAGGGCAGTACGAATCCAGCCCAGTACGAATAGGTTTTTACTAATGGGAGTCTTAGCACATAACATATGAATTTGAAAGTGAGAATATAAGGAAATTTAGTGAGAAAAAATCGAATATAAAATATTTTAAATAATCAATCCAAGTGATAATTAATGCTATGGTGGTAGAAGTTCCGTTTTGATTTATCTTTTGCTTGGGTTCAAAAACCCAAATGGTGAATATTTTTTGGTCTTTTTTCAAGAAATGAGTTCGAAAAATTAAAAAATTATGAAAAAATGGTCACAATAGCAAAATTTAGAAATAAACATTCGTTTTTGACAACATTCTCTAAATAATTCATTGAAATTTTAAAAAATCTTCCCGACCGCCTCTGTTGACACTGCCGGGCATCTTGCCTTAGATTTTCTCAAAACAGTTAAAATTCTGCAAAATTGATTAATTTTGGGTCCAAATCTGTTAATAGATTCACTTCAAATTTTCCCGGCGGCGCCTATCGGCACCGCCGGACGCCCCTGTTCCCAGCCCAAAAATTTGACCGGTGCTCCGGTCGGGAACGGGGATTTTTGAACAACTTTCAAAAACCGAATAGACATTTTGTTGAACCAACAAAATGGACAACTTTACGACGAACCCGTGGATTTTGGACTTAAATTCTTCCAAATTCCATAGTCAAAGAGGCCAATTAATAATATCTTAAATTTTATTTTTTAAAATGTAAAACTCTCAAAAAAGACAGACTTTGCAGAATGAAATAAAAATCGTGCGCCTAATATTAAAAAAAATTTTAAATTACCAAACATAAAAATGCGATAATTATTACTAGATATTCTTAATGGAATATTTACAAATTTCAAATAATGAAATATTTTTGAATTTTTCAATTTAAATTTCAATAAGTTATTTTAATCTGTTTAACGAAATGTCACGGCATGCATTGGAATTTGTTTTATGCTTTTATTTGAAGTTTTACTCACTTTCTTAATTTAGAATAATTTTATCGCTTTTTACTTAATGAAAATACTTTTGCCCAATGAATTAAGTCTATGCATTTTTTGTTCTTTTTAAAAAATATATAATTCTAAGTAGGATCATATTTGTTTGTTTTTTTGTTTACATGCAAAATATAAATTATAGGAATTATAAATACTTTTTAAATATTTGCAAAACTTTTTTTACTATATGCTGCATATTTTTTTAATAATTTTAATTAAGTTTTTTCTTTTTCTTTTTCTTTTGCTGCAACTCTCTTGGATTTCCGCCGATTGAATTATCTGAATCATTGATTGAACCATCGTTTTATGTTTTCATTTTTTTTTAATACTTTTGCCGCCATTGAAAATGTAATTTTTACTTCTGTAATCACTTAGTTTTTTCAATATAAAATAATTGTGCTTGGCTTCTATCTGATTGATCTAAAAGGATAATTGACTGATTCATTTATTTATAAATTATTTTTCAAATATATTTGTAAAAAATATATTTTTTTTCAACTTTTTTTTTGTTTGTTTATAGACTGATTGAATGTATTTATTCCCTTGACACTTTTCATATTAATTCTCTACACTGTTTAACTTGTCTTTTTTACAATTAATGCTTAATTTATTTCGCATTCAATTCATTCATGCATATCAAACTGCACGAATTATTCGGGAACATTTTGACGGATTTATTCAAATAATTTGATTACTTATGGTAGTAATTTCCCTTTTAATCGATATCAGAGATGTGCGAATCGGGCATTTGACGATTTCGATTAAATGCACGATTATGACTATTTGCCAAAATACGATACGATTAAAATTATGATTAACGATAATGGCTAAAAATACAATTTTTCACGATAATGATTATTTTTAAAAAATCCGGAATTATTTACATAGTCAAACGCAAAAATCTTGTTTACCCATAATCATTTAGAGCAATTTGGAAGCTTTTAGCTGTTGGACCTTTAATGAGACAATAAATTTTTGGAAGGGTCGGCGGTGCCGATAGGCGTCGCTGGAGAAATTTTGTAATATATGTCCAATTTGTTAACAGATTTATCTCAAAAATAGTAAATTTGGATGTAATTAGTATACTAGTTTTTAAAATTTTAAAACAAATTTTAATTAATATTTCATTGCTTTTTAATGAAGCTAAGCCTGTCTTTTTTATTTCATCTTGTTTTGAAAGTAAACCGAGGTTATTCAACTGCTTTCCTATCTAAATTAAATATATATATAAAATATATTATTTCAATTAAAAATTATTTGTCGAAATCATATTTCAGTTTGAATATTTGCAACAACAATATTTCGGTTCGGATGAGATCTATATGGAAAATTATATATAGTGCTAGGTTATTAGAACTTTTGAATACATGTCACTTTAACATAAAAACTAATTACATTTATGATATCTTTTAGAAATATGCATCAGAAATCTATGAAAAGTGATCTGGTTGAGTTGTTATAGTTAACTTTTTGATCATAAAAATTTATGCTAATATTAATATTTCACTCTTTTAAGCATCAAAATATCCTTGATAATTTAACCTTTTTTTTAGATAAAGAATTATTAAGCTACAAGTGGCTTTTCAATCGCTTTTCTGTACATGAAGAACATCGTTTATGTTTTTTTAAATTCATTATAAAATTGATTATTTAAAAAGTTGTTTTTATCTTTATTTATATTATATAGAATCAACTCTATTTTATATATTAATAACTTCAAAAAAAGAAAGTCTTTTATTTGCTGATTAAATAAAGTCTGTTAGGAATTGCCTGAGCTTTTTATTATATCCTTTAATTGGGGTTTTTTATGCTAATAATTTTTTAAATAATTTATTGATTTTTTGCAGTTCTACACTCGAATTGTTTTTGGTTTTAAGAAAATCATCAGTGCTGATCTAATAAGTTTAACAATTTTTTAACTGGCAAATTAATACGGCAAATCCTTGGCACCTTTTAAGTTAATGTTATTTCATAAAATTCCCTTTGTTTAATTCTGCATATATTTGTTAAAACTTTTTTCTAGCAAATTTAAATTGGTAAAGTGCCAATTAACAGCAGTTATTTGCATCGGGTTTTTTTTTAAATAATTTCTTTAATTTTAAATTCAATTTTTTTAACTATTTTATTTCTTGTCTTCTTCCGAGTCCTATTATGCAACTTATTATTAGCTGCCGATTCCAGAATATAAAAGGTTACGCCCCGCCTGTGGGATTTGTGGCCACGACAAAGGCGGCACAAAACCCACAAAAAATATTTTTTCGAAAACCCCACAGCGGAAAACAATGAAAAAAATAAATTTGAAAAACTAAGAGGATCTTGACATAAAAAAAATTGTAGAAAAAGACAAAATGAAATGAAATTTCGATTTAAAGTTGTAAATATAATTTAGTATTAATTCAATTTGTAATTAAAAGTTAGAGAAATAATGAACTGTGTCAAACTTTCAAGGTACATATAAAGGAAAGCAGTGATCATTTATCTAATAAACGTAAAACCGGAATTCAAATGCCCAAAACTTTTTTCAGGTAGCAGAAATTAGGGAAAAATTTTTAACACAATGACCCATTATTTATTAGTTGGGTAATAAATTCGGGGCATGAACTCGAACAAAAAGTTGAAAATTTCTTTTTCCTAAAAATTCTCATTTATTGCCAAAATCAATGCAAATGCACGAATAAGTTGCAATTGGTTGAATTGGATGTCAGATTAGAGTGATCAGCGACCCAGAAAAGCCAGGAAAGTGTTTGCATGAATCTTTTAAAACGTCGCCTTGGCCTTTATTTTTTTTTAGTAAATTACGGAAAAAACAGCCGAGTGAAATAATCAATTCAAGTAAAAACAGAGAAGAAAATTCGATACGTTTTTTGGGTAAATGGTTGGAAAATGCAGTAAGTCGAAAAAGCAAACGGAAGGTCGTGCGGTGCCGATAAACGCCGTTTTGAAGTGTTTTTTAATTGTCCACAATAGGTTTAATCAATTTTTTATAACATATTTTATTTTACAAATTCATTTTTTTATTACAACGATTATAATTTTTTTGCTATTTTCCCATTCACAAGAAATTATTTCAAAATTGGCTCCAAAAGGTTAAACGTTTAATCAATTGCAAAATAAAAACAAGTTTAACATTTAAACAATTAGTATATTTATTTTCTAAATATAAAAAAAACATTTCTGGTTTTTTTAGGTTTGAATTTGAACTATATATTTTTGATTTCAATATTATCTTCAATAAAACTCTTGCAGCAGACAGTCCTTATTGAATTAGGTGGTTGCATCGCAATTTTATTTTTAAGTATTTGTTTAGCTATGCTATTTATTATTTTATTCTTTTTGTTGTAAATAATAATTAGAATAAAAAGATTATAATTACAATTTAACAAAAAAATTTTCCTGTTGTTTTAAATAGCATATTGTATACTACATATAATGTAATAATAAATTTTTGAATCATTGTTTATTAAATACTTTTGAATTATCATTTTGTTTTTTATTTAACCATTCTTAAATGAAACTTAGTTTTATTAACTTTATTCGGATTTTTATTTTAAAATTATAAAATTACCTTGCTTTGTAGCTTCGAATTTTGGTCTTTGTCCCCCGTTTATTTACATTGTTTTAACTCCGATGTTTTTCTAACTCTTCTTTTGTTACGGCTCTTGTTTACTATTTTAAATAACAAAATAAAAACTGTAGGCTTAAAATAATTTTTATTTGAAAGACATATCGGAACACTACTTATTTATTTTTAAATATTTTCCCTCGTCGAATGTCCCCATTTCGCTTTTTTGGAATGATTTGAAAACTTTTGGGGTTTTTGGAAATGCAAAGAAAAATTGATTAAAATTGGTTTTCATTTGTAACCCTAGTTATGATGGTTTAATTGGTTTTTATTTTTAGAATATCTATTTTTGGTATTTACGAATTGCTTAATAATTTTTCTTGTCTTCGAAAGGATGTTGGCGTTAGAGTTGGTTGTGAATTTTATATTTCATATATAATTATTATATTCGAGTCTGATAAATACAACTATTTATATAAATTCGAGTAAATTTTGAATATGTTTACTCATGTGCACCCTTTTTTTCTTGTTGTATATATTTTTTAATAGAGACCCAATTGCTCTTGTCTCCGACATTCAAGTGGAATGTGTCCAAATTATATTTTCAATCTTTTCAAGAATGGCATCAATATTAATTGTTTATTTAATGCTTTCAATTGTATTCTTTTGATATTATATTTTCACAATAATAGCTTTTTAATTGTTTAACAATTTGAAGCACAAATGTATTTTTATTTACTTTTTAGTGAATGGCATAAATCATTATTTTAATTTACACTTTGACTAATATGTTTATGGTTTTATTTTTATTTAATTTTTTTCAAATAATGTTTTCAATAGTGGATTTTTTGGATATACGATAAATAAATTACGATTATGAAAATTTTACAAATTTTACTTTTTAAATATGCATTTTTTTAATTTTCAATATATTGTTCAAATTTTGAATTTTACTTGCAAAATTTTTTTATTTTTATTTTGATGATTTGTTGGAATGAAGGCTCTATTTTGCTTGCAAAAAAACTTAATTTGGAAACCGAAGTATTTTAGAATAATTTCGAGTAGAGGGCCATCGCTGAGACAATTCTCAAGCTTTGACTCCCGTAACCTTAATACTCTTTCATAAGCATGGTTTTTTCTTATTATTTATTTGCTTTTTTAAAACATTTCGCTTATTTTTTATGTATATTCAATATGCCTTACTTCGATGGATTAGTGTAAAAGAAATGCATCTTGCATTATTATTCATATCTGTGCCTGTTAAATAATGTAATCTTTATTATCTTTTGGATTATTATTTTTAATTAAGAAGGTTGTCTCTTCAAAATATAAAAAGTAACTCTGTTAAAAACAAATTGATTTGTTTTATTATGTTATTTTAATCCGTCGAAATTTTCTTATGTTTTAGTCTGGAAAATTATCATCTTGTGCTTTTCCTTTTTTGCAAAAATATAGTATTCTTTTATTAATATATATATTTTTTAATTTATTAATAAATAAAAGAAATTGGTCCTTGATTCACCGTCATAGCCATTGTCATTTAATTTAGTAATTATTATTTTAGTAAATTGGATAACAATTATTATTTTTATAATATGTTCTAATTTGCCTTCGGATGAAATTTCATTTATTTTATAGGAATTTCTTTTGGTTTATGGATTTTGTTATTCTCATGTGTAATATCTTCTCTTTAATTTATTATTAATTACTAATTTACCTTTTTTAATATTTTTTAAATGATTTTAATTTATGGCTTCGAAACACCAACCGATACTCGTTTTGGGTATTTTTCTATTTGTTTGTAACAAAATTTTTAATTTTCTTGGCTGAATTATAATGTCATTTTAACTTTTCCATTTTTTTACCATCATACATATGTTCATTTTGTCTTTCGTAATATAAAGATCCAAATTATTTAATAATATTTTTTTATATTTTGTTGATCTTTATTATCATGATTTCCATCAAAATGCATTGAATTCAATCCGAAGAGAATTTCTCATTTTGTTAAATTTTTTTTCTTATTTTTATTTTTCCCCCATCTCTTTTCTTTTTAAGGGACTAATGTTTTTTGTATGTTTTAATAGACTTAATTTTAATTGCCGACTTTCGACTTTTACACTTTTTTACTAATTTTGTTTTTAAATTAAAAATCAAAGTCTATTTTTACTTTATCTAATTATGTTAATATTTTATAAGTGCTCTATAAATCCATCTCATATGAAGCTTAACTTCTAATTAATTTATAAAATTCATATTTTTCATGTGTCGCTTTGAAATAAATTTTCTTATTTTTTAGAGCTAAAACTTTATTATTTCGTTATTATATTTGTTTTTACAGTATAATTTGTCTTTTCTTTTTCTATAATATTACTTTTTTTGGATTAAAAATCAATTTCGCTATTTTAACCTTATTATATTTATATATTTCTTAAAAATTATAATTCATTTTTATTATTGAAACACTTATTATAGAGAGAGAAAAAGAGAAAAAAAAATTTCGTTTTTATAGGGCCAAAACTCAGTGAAATAATGAAAATTAATAAATGAAATTTTTATCATTTGATAAAGCAGACTTTGAAGTACAAAAAATCAAAAGGAATTATTTTTATAAATTTATTATCATATTTTTAATAATTTTTTAATGAATGATGAGGGTAACTTAACCAAGTTACCTGATTCTTTTAGTGCGGGTTAAAAATTACCCGCAGCTGAGGTAACCTACCCGCAACTCGGTGTTGCACTTTTAGTTCGGGTAACGGGTTAGTTAACCCGCAGCTGGGGCAGTAGCAAAAGAAGATGGTAGTGGTTAAACAACCACAACCATCATGGTTTACCGGTAGCAAATGTGCAACCACGGGTTCATGGTCGTTTACCTAGTCATTTGACCAGGTGCTGGTGCATTTCTTAAATTCCGCCACCTATGCGCGTTTCTTAAAACCGCCATTTTTACTGATTTTTGGTATAAATCATGTCATAACTTTACTCAGAAGCAACCAAATTAAACAATCTTGGTATTATACAATACCCCTTATATTGTTTTATTAGCTTGCAAAATTTCAAAAAATTTCATTAAGCTTTACAAAAGTTATGGTAATTTTTTCCACTTGTTTGCCTATAGCTTTTAGGAAAGTGAATGAAATTTTTTGAAATTTATTAGGCTAATAAAGCAATATAAATGCTATCGTACAATACCAAGATTGTTTAATTTGGTTGCTTCTATTTATACGAAAAACCAGTAAAAATGGCGGATTTAAGAAACGCGCATAGGTGGCGGAATTAAGAAATTCACCAGCACCATTTGACCATGATAGTTGATAGTTCGTGAACAGAGAGCAAAAGAACATGGTTGATGGTCACCTAACACCATCAACTCTGCCCCCACCCATGGTTGCACGCGCAACCACCAACTTTTAAAATTCTGCCAAAAATCATTAAAAATATAAAATAAAATTTATAAAATAAAGTAAAGTCTGCTGTTCCGATTGAAAAAACTGATTTTAAATATCATAAAATAATGGAAAAAAAATTTTTCTCAAAATTAGGATAAAATTCCGTTTAGAAACTAAAAGAAATGAAAAATAAATTTTTTAATTTGAAAAAATTAAGAAATGAGACAGAAAAATATAAAAATAAATAAGTTGGTGGTATAGCAAAAGAACGTAATTGATGGTTAAAAAACTATGGCTGTTGGTTGCTCCAGCAGAAAATTTACCATCTTCTTTTACTACCCTTTTTGTCATGATTCGTGGTCAAATGACCAGGTCAAAGTTAAATAAGTGTTGCACAGAAAAAAATTTTAAACGTTATGGGCATAAAAATTTCAAAATTAATTTTTTCAATAAGTTCATCAAATTTACATTTAATGTTAAAATCATTTGAGAATTTATTTGTTTTTTTCTAATTTTATTAATTGGGTTGATTCAATATAATTTAAAAAACTTTTTTTGTGTATATTTTTCTCTTTTGCTCTAATTTTGTCTACAAATTCAAGGATTATTTTTAATGTTGCTTCATATAATAATAATAATAATAATAATAATTTTTATTACCTATTTTGCGTATTTTAAAAATTTATAAACTGATTTTCATTTTTTTATGAATTTGATAAATCACTCATATAAATAAATAAATTTTGAGATTCATTTATACATTTTTATTTTTTAATTATTCATTTGAAATTATAGAAAAGTCTACTTAATATTTTTAGGTCATTATTGATTTTCTCATGTGCATCGTAATCTTTTCAATTTTCTAATTTTTTAAATAACTTGTAAAAATATCAATGAGGAATTTTATTTACATTTCAAGTGTCTAATTTTCTTTACTCAATTTTAATGGTTTACTACTAAAATCAATTTTTTAATTTTTATAATCATTTAAATTATTATATTAAAACTCTTTTCTTTATAATTAATTGGCAAAAAATGCATTAATTATAAAAATAATTTATATTATTTTTTTTTTAATTTCTGAGACTAACTTTGACTTTTTGTTTGGGTCATTTATTAATTTCATTTATTTTTTAAATATTCTTTAATTAATTTATCAAGTGTTCAGGCTTTGCTTTAAAAGCCCTCTAATAGCTTTGTTTCCTGCTGCTGTTGCATATTATTTATTCCA
Source organism: Heterodera filipjevi (assembly GCA_039877585.1). Taxonomy (NCBI): domain Eukaryota; kingdom Metazoa; phylum Nematoda; class Chromadorea; order Rhabditida; family Heteroderidae; genus Heterodera; species Heterodera filipjevi. The sequence continues at coordinate 29,741,986 of JBDPZO010000002.1, forward strand.
CCGTACACTGCCCACCCATCACTTATAATGGTTGTGCCGGCTTCGATATTTACAGCAATAATAAGCAATCTTTCTTTGGCATTACAATTATATTATAAATTTTAATTCAAATTAGGATCTCTTCGAATATTATTATTAATAGAAATTTCTTAGAAGAAATAAAAGACCCAAAAGATGGGGGTAAATAAATACCTTAGGTTTGCAGCTGATTTTTTTATTAATATTTTTTATTTTAAAACTCAATGACAGTTCCATCCAATCAAAAGTATATTGGTTGGCAGCCAGGTTTAAAGGGCTACCCCGGTTTTGTTATTTAATAAAAAGAAATTATTTAATTGGTTAAAGTAAAAAGAAAAAGTGGCGGTATGAACTTAAGCAAAATGACCTATTGAACCACTGCCACCCGTAAGAAATTGAATTTAATACAATTTTCCGCAAAGAAAATTCTTTTCCCCTATTTCGTCGTTATTTTTATGGGGTTTAAACAACTGCCAACAACCCTACTTTGCACATGAATTTAGAGCTCCGATTTCTGCAATTTCATCAGGCGTTTCTCATCCTTTCAAGGCAGGTTAAATTGCTCATCTTCTAGAGTTGGAAAAATGCGAATTTATTATTTTTTTTTTATGTGTATAATTCGTTTATTTTTTTGAAAATAAAACAATTCGTATTATGTTTTATTTTTATTTCAATAAATATTTTAATTTAAATTTATTTTTTTTTTTCGTGTTTTAAAATAATATATTTATTTTTTTCAAACAAAATGTGTGGAGAAGGGCCTTCCTTTCAATGGTTGGCATTGCGTTTTTTTATTTAAATTAAGCTTTTGTCCTCGCTTTTGCTCAGTTTTTTTGGCATTAGTAATTCATATTCATTTAAATTAAAAATATTATTTATTTTTCAATTGCATCATTGAAATTGTTCTTTTTATTTACGACTTCCTGACTTATAGCTTAATATATAGCAATTTTATTTAAATTGAAACAATTTTTATTAATATTTCTTTGCTTTTAGAAGTGATGTAAAGCCGAAGTTGTCCTTATCAAGGTGACGCACCATTTTAGATATATTTTTGTGAATATTATCATTATTTATTCGACTTAATATTTGAAGTTAGAAATTATTTTTTTTGCTCTTTTTGTTGGTTTGTTTCATAAAAATTTCGGGCCTTATTACTTTCGTTTATACTAATCTCAATTTGTTAAAGAATAAAAGAATAATAATTAATCAATAAATTACTTCAATATATTTTTTTCAAGTTTTCTTCGATGCCTTTTTTTAATTTTGTATGGTTCAATAAAAATTTGTGTTGGCAAATTTTGAGGACATTATAAATAATATAATTCAATTCATTAATGCGAATTTACAGGATTATCATGATGTTATCGTATTATATAGTTAGGCTATTTGAAATTTTAAAGTTGTAAGTTTTTTCAACAAATTTTTCAAGAAAATGCACTTTAGTCATTTTATTATTCAAAAACCACAAAAATTCTCAAATTTCCGGAATGAAACTGCAGAAAATATATTACGCTTTTTCCTTATACATCTTTTTTTCATTTTGTTTTTTTACTTGCATTTGGTATTTTCAGTATGCTGTTTTATTATTTTATTTTATTCATTATATAAAGAATACTTCTCTTTATGTATTTTATAGTTGAGAAAAATTTTATTTATATCTTTTTATTATATAAGAATATTATATTTTATTAATTATACTGTTTTTTAAATTGCTTGAGAATTTGTTCAATCTTTTATTTTTTCTTGTCGCCATGGACTTTGCGGTCACGCCGATTGCGATCACAAATTTGAATAAAAAATATAAAATATTATATTACTTTGATAAAATTTCTTAAATTTTGTTTTTATTATTTTTATTATTTATTAATTTTCTTGCATAAATATCAATTATTATGTCATTCATTATGTTCTTTTAAATCCAAATTTAATTTAAAAAATAATCGGTCTACTGTAACAATGAATTGAAATAATTTTTCTTCTTCACTTTCTGTTTTGCCACTCGGGTGTGCTGGGTCGTTTCGTAAATTTCGTCATTTTTACAGATTTTCCAAATTTTGGGCACAATTTCTTAAAACTTAATGACATTTTCTGTAATTTTAGAGCCTAATAAAGTCAAGTAAAATCTATAGAAGGATACCAAGATTGTGAAGGTTAAAGTTATGACGAATTATGCTCGAAGCTTTTAATTATAAAAAATGAAAAATGAAGCAAAAGTTCCGATAAACAATTCCAATGAATGCTTCAGCACATATACTCATTTGGACCCTTTGATACCGCTTAAGAAATGTTGTTTTTTTGTTACCAATAAAAGAGTAATAAACTAAGCATTAATATTTTCCGGGAGTTTAGGTTTTGAGTAGAATTTTTCGGGGTTTGTTTTGCACCGTGAATACCAGTTACATTTTAGAAAAAAAATTCCAGAAAAAATGTGAAGGAACAGTGAGTGAGTGATCTTCTTGGCCAAATCCGCCCGATGGGTGGCCAAAATTTTTGCTCTTATATATATATATTTAAGGACATAAAAACAGTAATAATTTGTTTGTTTTTACTAAAAAAATTAAATATATAAAAATTAAATTATTTATTACCATAAAAATTACAAAAAATTGGCTTCTACTGCTTCTGCTGCTTTTTCGCGTGCCAATAGTGCGCAATGTTTTTGTCACTGTCCAATGACAGAATGGCATTGTGATGATGCTCAGATGGCATGCCAACATTTTTTTGCGCAATTGTGCCTCCATTTCCCATTTGCATGGAATGGGCTGACGGTTGAAATTCACGCAAATTTTGATAATGGCACTCCTCGGACGATGACGATGGTGTTGATGATGAAGGGGGTGAAGCTGAAACTTAGAAAATAAAATAATACTTTTGCAAAATAATTTGTTGTTTAAACTAAATTTCAAAAAGAAAATTTTCAAGAAAAAATAAAGAATTTTTTAGTTATGAACTATCAGGAATACGAAAAATTGGGAATTTAAATTTTACCTTAAATTGTGACGAAATATCCATTGCCCCTTGCTCATTATTGTCTTGTAGGTGGCTGCTGATCGGCAACAGTTTGCAATGGAATGATAAAAAATGGAAAGTTGCGAGAAACAGGAAAGGAATGAAAAAATGGGTAGAAGTGGGAAACATTATTTCTTTATTTGATCTTAAATAATAAAAAAATAAATGAAAAGATTCTATTTTTATAACAATTAAAATTCTTTTTTTGGATTCTCCTAATAATTACTGAGAAAGGTATATTTGAAGAATAAAAATTTTATTATTTTTTGTTTAGGGAATTGACCGTTGTTGCAAGAAATAGTATTTGACTTCTTAGTTGGATTTTAAAAAAATGATTGAAAATATTTTGATTCCCAATTTCTGTTGTTTTTTGGATCGGAATTCCGATTTCTGGTTCCCAATAATTTTGAAGTGAAAATCGTAAAACGGGAATTAATTTTAAAAAATTATCAAAGCGAATATCTGATGAAGTAAATGTTATTCGGCAAATCATTAAAAATTCTATCAAAAATCTTTTAAATTTTTCCGGTGGCGCCTATCGGAACCGTCTGCCCCCCCTCTCCCTTTAATTTTTAAAAAAGCCGTAAAAGAGCTTAATTTTCTGGCCAGTAAAACATAGAAAAATTAGACCTTTTTTCAGGGTTCCCAGATAAAAATTTTCAAAATCATTATTTGGCTCTTGAAAAATTTGTTCAAGAGCAAGAAACCCAGTGGAAAAATTAATTTTTAGGGGGAGTAAATCTGTTAAAAAATCGGCCATACATTTTCAAAATAAGACTCAAATTGATAATTTTTGAAGAAAATGTCGCCTATCGGCACCACCGTACCCCGCCCCCTTCGCTTAGCTTTTCTCAAAATGTTCTTAAAATTCTTTAAAATTCATTTTCAAGAAGGAACTGCTCAAAAAAATTGCTGGCGAAGTGAATATTGTTTATTTATTGAATAAAATGCAATTTTGAGCCCTCAAAATAACGTTTTCAAAAATTGTCTTATTTTTCATCCCAAAATCTTATTTTTGACCAGCGATGTTCTTATTTCGGGAAATTTTTTTAATGCGATCTCTGGGTAAAACCTATTAACAAATTGCATCTTTTTTCTCCAGCAGCACGGCGCCACTGACCTTCTGCTTGGTAAAGGAATTTAAATCTGATTTAAATGCAAATGACACCTTGCGAATGAAATTCACAAACAAATCGGAATAGAACTTAAATTAAAAGAATCAACATATTTTTATTTGGGTAAGGGTTGCATTTTTGAACGTTATTTTACATATGTTCGGAAGAATATTAAGGTTCGGACAAAAAAATTGTTTCATTAAATTTTCAAAATTTTACTAGCATGCGCTTTTTATCATTATTAAAAATATTTTTAGTTTTTTTTAAATACCCAATTATTTTTCTTTTTGTTATTTCATTTTTAGAATATTTTTATTCTTTTAAATATTTTTTTCAAAATTACAAATTTAATATTTTACATTTTCTTTGATGGGCAAAAGATAATTGTATTTTGCTTTGGTGCAATTATCCTACGACGGTGGAATATGAATATAAATAGGATCAGTTAATTTGTTTTTATTAAAATTTTTTCTGTTTTACCTCGTTTTTTTTTACCTATGACTTTTGTAAATTGGTCTAAATTGTCTAATTGACATTTTGATTACATTTTTTGGGGCTAATTCTTTTATCTTACTTATTTATGATGAAATAATTTATTTATTTAGTTTTTTTATGAAAAAATGTCGTATTATTTTTTGTTACACTTGTCGTTCTTCCGTCACTTGTGTTATAACATCTCGTTCTACTCATGACAGTTTCAATAGTTTTTACAGACTAATAAAACTTATAAAATATAATTTTATTAAATTAAGTGTTCTAATGTTTTCATTGCATTATCAAATATAATCCTTTTAAATAATTTATTATTTAAAAGTGCAATAAATAAAAAGTATAATAAAAGTTACTAATTTATCTGTTACCATACCTTAGATTTTGTTTAGTTGTTTTTTTTTAGCTTTTTCTTAATTATTGTTGCCTTTGGATTTTTAGCTTTCTTTTAAATTGTAATTCTTTTTAATTCGAATAATAAGCTTTACAAAAATTTCCATTATTTTTTAGTATATTTATTCAATTATTTTCTTTGCAAAACATTAACTTAAAATATTTTATTCGCTTTTTTAACATTATTTTGTTATGATTTGCGTTAAACATAAAAATGATTATGGCCTTTATATTTTTTTATTAAATAAGATGTCTTATTCTAGTTTTTCTTTAAAAGATTGTAGCAGAATATCTTGTACAAAAGTTTCATATGAAATTGAAATTGAGTTAAAATTTATTTATTTAAACAATTTGATGGATCACATACTTTTATATTTTATGGGTAAATTTTTTGTATTATTTATTGGAAAAATTAAAATTTGATTTACTTCAAATAAAAATATTGGGTATTATACGTTGTAAGTGGCGATAAATTTGCACATTAAATTTAAGTTTTATAACTATTTTTTATGATTGGCCGACATTTGCGGCTCGGGACCCAGAAAAAATTGTAGAGTGAACTAAATCTATTATTCTTAATGACATTCGACCCCCCTAAATATGCTCTACATTATACCAAAAAATCAAAGAGTTTCAGAAAAGTTATGACCTGAAATGCTCGAAAATTTGGAAATGTCTGTTTTTGGTTATCTTTTTATCATAACTTTTCCAAAACTTAATCAATTCTTTTGATTTTTTGGTATAATGTAGAGCATATTTAGTGGGTTCGAATGGCACTAAGAATAATAGATTTAGTTCACTCTACAATTTTTTCTAGGTACCGCGCCGCAAATGTCGGCGTCGCAAATGTCGCATCACCATTTTTTATTTACTTTAAAACGCCAGTACTTTTTGAACGCATTTTAATTCTAGGATATATTTTTTACACTTTCAAGGGGGTGCTTTTATTAGAGGGAGTGCTTCAAATAGAGAAAGGCTCCATTTTTCGATTAAATAATTCTTTACTTTATAAAACTTATCAATTATTCAATTATTCCAATGAAAGGCCGTTCACTCAAAAACCCATTTTCAGTAATGTGCGGCAAATGCAAATTTCTGTATATACCGATACCGAAAAAGTACCGAAATCTCCAAAAGATTGCGTTCGGTATACCGAACGGTAAATACCGAAAAATACCGATAAGAAAAATTCGGTAATACCGCGGTATTTCGGTATTTTTTTAAATTACTTATATATAGGCCACGATTTATATGCACAAAAAAAAATCAAATATGCACAATAAATGCTAAAATATGCATAAAAAGCGTAAAACATGCGCCAAAATGGCAAAATATGTACTAAAGTTGAACAATTTTTTTTCTCATACTGACAAATCAAATACATTTCAGGGTTGTATATTATTATTTTTTAATATATAAAATCTAAATATTTTTCGAAAAATATTTTGGAAAGTATTTTTATTTTTTTCAAAATTTTTGCTAATAACTTTTTCAAAAAAACTTCAAATTTTTCATTTTTTTGAGAAAAAGGTCGCTGGAATGTCTGAAGATTTCAAAAAATATCTATACAGTTATAAAATTATAATATTTATCCTTTTTCCGACTTTCTTTTCACCTTTTTGTAGTCAAATGTCCAGTGCAAATTAATACCGAAATACCGAAAAATACCGAAATTGTCAGTTGGTGGCCTAGAAAGAAGCTTCGCTCATTTTTATTTTTACTGTTTGTATCGGAAAGTGCTTCATTTAAATAACAAAAAAAAATTAAAATTATTCAAAAATATTCTATTGGAGGGGGTGGTTCTAATGGAGAAACACGGTATAATGAAAAAAAAGAACCCCGATTAGGAGTTTAGGTTCAGTTGAGGGTCGGCAAAATTTAACGGGAAACCATTTTTTAGTTAACAGAACTCTATGAAAGAGTGATTTGATTTTCGTGTAATGAATGATTATTTGCTCAGAGCAAAAAGAATATGCTAATATAAATAAATTCTTTTCTTAAGCATCAAATAAGTCTTTGGCAATTTGCAAGGGTTTTCGGCAAAAATCTTTTTACCTCAAAATGCCAAAAATGCAAAGATTTGAATAAATTTGTTCACTACCTTTATATTTAAAAAAAATATAAATTACTAAAAACCCGAAAATTATAAAAAACAAATAATAAAAAATTCAAACTTCGGAGGACTAGCGCTTGATTTATTGAGTTTATTTTTGATTGTGATAGTATTATTTATTAGCATATCCCTCATACGATAGTACAAATTTTATTTTTTACCTTATCAACTAGTTTTTATCATCTTATAATTAACGATATTTTTATATTAATATCTTAATAGAAGCCTTTTTTTTTATTTGCCGGTTTAATAGTCAGTAAAGAAATTTTTTAGTCTAAGAAATTTTATTTTGTATCTACTTCCTGTAGCATTTATTTTAAATTATATTAATGAACATACTAGTTTTTATTTTATAATTTATTTGTCATTTTTTGAAACCTTACATATAGTAATCGTAACTTTATTTGTTTTATACTTTGAAGAAAAATTTGTATATTTACCAAATCTTTTGCACATTTTATTATTTCTTTAGTAAAGAACGAAGGATCATAAAAGGTTAAGCAGCCGGCAGGAATTGAACCTGCGCCCTCCGCATTCCGTGCAGTGCTCTGACCAACTGAGCTACAGCTACCCTTCTAGCGGATCCTTCGTCGTTCGTTTTATTCTCTCCTTTACCATGCTTGGGATGCTGGGGTACACAGCACATGGAAGGCCGCTGGATTGACCGGAGTGCCAATCTGCGCTACACTTTTTAGTTTTTGTTAAATAAATTAGAGCAAAATTAAATTAATACTTTTTTAAATAATTTTATTTAATTTGCCTAATTATCTTTAAAATATTATTGTTTTGTTTTGATGTTTATTTTATTATTTTCCGGTTCGAATGTTCATATGGATTTTAATTACATATATTTTTTTAAATTTTTATTGCGAATTTAATTTTTGATTTATATTTGTAAATAATTAATTCGGGCATCAGAAATTAGGGGGAAATTTAAACACAATGACCTTCATTATTTATTTATTGTTGGTACTAAATCCGAGGCAGGTATTCGAACAAAAAGTCGAAAATTCTTTTTTTCCAAAAATTCTCATTTATTGCCCAAAACCAATGCATATATACGAATAAGGTTCGAATTGTTTGAAATTCATGGCTGATTAGTGATCAGCGACCCAGAAAAGTGTTTGCATGAATCTTTTAAAACGCCATCTTGAACTTTTTTAATTTTTTTTTAGTGAATTACAAAAAAACACTAATGAAATAATCATTTCAAGTAAAAACAGAGAATAATTTCGATACATTTTTTGGGTAGATAGTTGGAAAATGCCGAAGTCGAAAAAGCACGGGAGGTCGTGCGGTGTCAATAAACGCTGTTTTGAAGTGTTTTTTAATTGCCCACAATGGTTGAATCATTTTTTAACATATTTTATTTTACGAATTCAATTTTTTATTGCAATGGTTTGTCAATTTTTCTTTTGTTATTTTCCCTTTTACAAGGAATTATTTCAAAATTGGTTCCAAAAGGTTAAACCTTTAACCAATTGCAAAATAAAAACAAATTTAAATTTAAACAATTAGTTATATTTATTTTCAAAATATATTAAAATAACTTTTCTGAATTTTTTTACGTTTGAATTTGAACTATATATTTTTCATTTCAATATTATCTTCAATTAAACTCTTGCACAAGGACGTGCTTCTTAACTAGGTGGTCGCATCGCAATTTTATTTTTAACTTTTGTAAACAGCATTGAAGTAGATAGTTGTCAGCATATCCAAATAGTTTTATATATTAATTTTGAAATGTTATTTTTATAAGTAATAAAAGATGTTTTTTTTTTGATTTTAATAATTAAAATAAATTAATATTATTTAAAGTCAATATATTTTTTTTTGCATCACTGAGCCTTTTTAAATTTAAAAAAAATTTGTATTTCTTTTGGGTTTTAATTTATTTGACTCAATCTTCTCGCTTTTGGTGTAGTTTGATTTTACATTTTAAATCTATTTAAATAAGTTTATTTAACAATATTTAAAGATTAATTTATTTATTTGTATTTGCACGAAAAAATATTTAGTGGGTTCATTATTTTGAAAATATTTATTTAGTTGAAACTATTTTTTCGTGAGTATTTAATTTTTTTTAGTTGACTCCACAGTTTTTACTCCGGATTTCAAATAGCCAAAACTTTTCTCGGGAATCAGAAATTAAGGGAAACTTTTAAATTTTCTTAGATACAGTCAGGTCAAAAGCATTGCACCAAAAAAAAATTTAACCAAAAAACCAAAATTATTGTGATGAAAATTCTGAGAAAATTTCCGCCCATCCTAAAATTTGATGCTGATCGAAAAGGTAACTACACCATTTCGATCAGATGATTCCTTATAGGATTCAGAAAACTCGAAAATGGCTAGAAACCGGGATTAGTTTATGAAAAATATTTAAGGGATTGAAAAATTTTCAAAGAAAAAATAAACCCATTAGAAAGACCACAAGATTATTTATTGCACGAAAATTTTTTCCCAGACAAAAACCCTTGAGTTTTTTACGAAACTGCACGAAATATTATTTGTCCACAACTGGCTTAATCAATTTTTTTTTTTTTTAGAACAAATAGTATTTTAGGGATTTAAAAGCTTTATTGGAATGTTTTATCAATTTTTGTGCTATCTCGCAGCACGAGGTATTTTTTCAAAATTTGTTCTATTACAATGAAAAAAGAAAAATAAGTTTTAACATTTATATAACTAGATGGACAACATAATATTATTTATAAATTATTTTTTACGTTTGAATTTGTTCTGTATTTTTTCAATGTCACGTCTCTTCAAGAACCTTCATGCAGGATGCAGTCCATAGTACAAAAAGATCTCATAACTATTTGTCATATAAGCATGTAATTATGATATTTATTATTTTAATTTTACTTTTTGGTTAAATAAATTATACAAAATATTTATAAATCAAATTTATCAAAACACTTCTTGTTATTTTTGAAAACTTTAATTATTATTATAATATTATATTTTTGAATTTTTACCGGTTGAAATTTTCACATAGGTTTTAAAAATTAATAGGTTTTTCAAAATGATTATTATCTATATTTATGATAAGCCACGCCGCGAATATTTTTTGTCTTTGCATCCCTAATGAAGGCAAAATAAGCAATTATATTTCTTTCTTCTAGCAAAGTTTTTTAATAAAATTAAGCAGATTCCAATGGATTTTCATGACATTATCATAATCTTTTAACTTATTTTTATGAACATGTAATTTTTTTTTTATCTTTGCTTAAAATTGGTCTATTAAAAAATTTCTCTTTAATTACTTGTAAATATCTTACATTTCATTTTACAGAAATTGGTAAAGTAAAACAATTTGTATTTTTTTGGATTTTAATTTATTTGACTCAATATTTACGCGAGTATTGACATTTGTTCTTCTGATTTAAATTTTTCTTATTATTTTAATCATCTGTAAATAATTAGAATTACAAATTAATGCCCTATGCAATTTTTTTGATTTATTATTCGTATTATTAATTAATTAAAAAGTAAAAAAATTTAAGAATTTTTTTTTATTTCGAGTGAATTTATGGCGGTACGACGACATGCGGACGATGATTGAAGTCGTGATAATTAAGAATTTACTCACTAATTTTATTTAAAACCCCAAAATTAACTACATAATATATCTATGCATTTATGAACTAATATAAGTTAAGCCTTGCCGGGTTTGGAGTCTAAGATGACCTAAATATTGATAATTCGTCGTTTCATAAATTTCAATAATTGGGTCTCTTTTCCCATTTTACGGGTCCCCAAATAAATGATGGCTTAACCAGCCACCGGGGTCAGTAAGTCAAACAGTCACCAACTCTCGACATTGGCCCTTCTCCACACTATCGGCCGATGGGGTGAGCGTTTCGCGGGGGGCTACGGCCCAGTCTAACATATCAGTTGGTGGTTGGGGGAGATCGATCTTTGGGGTCGAGAGAGAGCAGAGGCTATCCCGACCCGGCACGGCTTAACATATATTAGTCAATAATTGCATAAATATGATATGTAATTGTTTTGAGGTTTTAAAATAAAAGCAGTGAGTAAATTCTTAAATATTGCGCCTCTAATCGTCGTCCGCAAGTGCCGAGCCGCAATTGTCGCAACATCGAATTTATATTTATAAAATTTTTGAGAATTTTTTTATAGTGAATTTGTATTTATCAAATTGTTATAAGCTTTTTATATGTAATCAATTCATTCTTATATTTAAAAATAGTTAATTTATGTTTTAAATTATTTTAATATATAAACTTTTTTTTTTTTTTTGGTAAAAGAATTTTAGCATTCTGGATAAATGTTTACATTTTTCTCTCATACTTCTTTTCTGTTTTAGTAATCCGAGTCAGGGGTGCAAGCAAATCTCAAAAAAAATTCAAAAAGAAACCGAAACGAAAAAATAAATTTTCAAAAACCAAAACAAAACAAAAAAAATTCACAGACGAAACAAAATTTTTGAGTGTTTTTTTGATAACAAATTTTGCACAAAAAATGACAATTTTGAGAAATTCTACTCGATAAGTGTCCGGTGGGCTGATAGTGCCACCGGGTAAATTTTGAAAATTTCTGGCCGATTTAAGAACAGATTTTCTTAAAAATTGACAATTTTAAAGAATCTCAATATATTTTTTCAGAGTTTCCTCAAAATATAAAAATTGGCATTTATGGTCAAAATTATAAATAGGAGGTATTAATAGTTTTGAAAAAAATATATAATATCTTAGATCTTTCATATTGTTTCAAAGAACTAATTAAAATTTGATTTTTTCGATTGCAACGGTTTTTTTTAAATTTTATTTTTCTTCACCATTATTTATATATATTTTAAGGTAATTATTAAAAATATTTTAAGCAAATTTCATAAAGTATGCTTTCGTTGAGATTTGTCTTTCTTGTGCTGTGGAAAGAATACCGATTTCGTAAAGTAAATTTTGTGTTTTTTTAATAAATAATATCTCAATATTTAAATATTTTTTTGTTAAAATTATAAATCACTAAAAACAGGGCGCCATCCATGTTTTTGTCGGTCATTTGACCCTCCAATTACTTATCTTTGGTGCTGGTGGGTTTTTTAAATTCTGCCACCTATGCGCGTTTTTTAATGCGCCATTTTTAGTGCTTTTGGATAAAACTACACAACTTTTCTCAGAAACACTTAAATTAAAATTCTTGGTATCATTGGATAGCAAATGAATTGCTCTATTAGCTTGTCTACTTCAAAAATTTTCATTTAGTAAGCTCATAGACCAATAAAGGGCTATCCTACGATACCAAGTTTATTTAATAGACTAAATTTCGTATTTAAGAAACGCGCCAGCACATTTACTTATGTTTTATTATTTTTAAAAATATTAATATTACACTTATAATTTATATTTGTTTTTTTGACAATAAAAATCATTGATGAATTGAAAGACCAAAATTAAAATAACTACATCAACAGGACAAAAACAAGCACGAAACTCTAAGAGATCAAATTATAACCTCTAATTTTATCAAACCTCTTTGGTTTAATTATTTCTATAGAGATATTATATTATATTTTTTGGTGACACGAAATTGGAATATTTTTCATTTGTCCAATATTATTATTTTTAATTATTTTCAAAAAAATATAAAATTTTATTTTTTTATTTGTAGTTGGTCTATTTTCTTTCATTCCAACCCCAAAAAATTTGGGTAATTTTTTGAATATTTTTTAATAGAATGATATTTTTTAATTATTGTATTTAATAGATTTTCCTCCAAAAACTGAAAAAATTTACCCTCCTTAAAAAGTTATTAGAAATAACTAAATTTTGTTTTTATTCATAATTTGTCCTTTTAAATTTTTTATTCTAAACTCAAATTTAGGTTTTTTTTTTAATTCAATTTGAAATTTTGCCTTGAATTATTAGATATTTGTCGCCAAAAAATAAAAATTTTGGGTTCTATGAATTTTCTTTTTATTTTCCCTTTTAATTTTATTATTTACGAATTTGCATTTTTATTTTATTTTTTAAATGATTTTTATTCACGTCGAGCACAACGGAGAATAATTTTCGAAACTGGAGGTGTTTTATTATTTCTTATTTATTTTCCATTATGGTATTTTTTAAAGCAATTTATCCATAAATTGACCTTCTCTGTTGTGAATTTGTAATACCATATAAATAAAGTTTTTAATACTTAAATGTTTATATAATTTTTGATATTATTACTTATTGTAATTTTTAATTTTTTTGTTTTTAATAATTGTTTAAAAGTATTTATTTACATATTTCTTATTTATAAATTATTTTATAATTCACCGTTATTGATTCTTTTTGTTTTCTTTGAAATCTTTTGTGAGTGCATTTTGTTTTTGTTGCGTATTCTTGATTTTCTCGCTATTCTTAATATATTGCTGTGCTTTGAGAGTGAATTGTTATGTAACAAGTTTATTTCAGCGTTTTGCAAAGCTTTTTTTATGAAATTTTAAAGGGTTTTTTGTGTTTTTTGAAGTAATTTTTTCCAAAAAAAAAATATGACCAGTAACGCGATTTATCTCCAAGAAATTAAAAAAAAAACGGCAAATAAAAATCATTTTTTTGTACAGTATTTGTTTAGAAAATGAAATTATTAAAATTAATTAGCAATAAAATTATAGTGAGAAAACAAATAGGTTCAAATTTTTTTTTATTTACAGTAGTAATTCATGCCCATTTATTGTGGTGGTAGGCAATAAGATTAATGAAAGTTATTAATTAAAATAATTAATAATTTTGGATATCTCTTATCAATTGTGCTTAATTATCAGCGTTGACAGACATAAGTATGATTGGATTGATTGGAATATTCCGAGTTTTGAAATTTTGAGAAAAATATAGACTGAAAAATAATTTTTATGGTTATAACTTACTTGAAATTTAAAAAATTTTTTGGAATTTGGATGGCTAATAGAGCGAACTAATATAGCTATCGGGCCATACAAAAATTGTGTAATTTGGTTGCATTTGAGAAAAAGTGTTAGACATATTCGGAAAATCAATAAAAAATGGCGGATCTAAAAAATGACCTAGCATTGATTTCAAGTGAGATGGTTCTTGTAAGGGTTTCCTTATTATGAAAATGTATTCACGTGAATGTTGAAACTTAAATTTATTCATTTTACCTGAAGAATATAGTAAATTACTATTTTTTATTATTATTGGTTTTTATGGAAAACCGTGCCAATTACTGTTTTTAATGAATTCTTAATTGAGGAAATAATTAAGAAAATATTTCAATTTTTACAATTTTTTAAAGCAATTGGTTTATTCTTTCCCAAATTTTCTTCCGACGGCGCTTATAATATTGTAAATTTTGGATGTCTTTTTTAATTTGGTTTTTTTTTAACTAAAAATTTATAATATTAATAGTAAATTTTATGGCTTCTTTATTGGTTATATATCTTTTCTCAGTTTTAATGGCAATAAATAATTTATACGCTTATCTATAGTATTTTTATTGAAGCGTAAAAAAGTTGTTGAGGATGTCTCAGCTGAGGATCTGGCACAGGATTGGCAAAAAATATTTATTTTAGATTTGAAATAATATCATTTAGTCGTCATTTTTGGATTTTATTTTTTTAAAATAATACATAATTATTAGATTAATAATAATGCATAAATCAGCATATTTTTGATATTTGAATTTTGATTACTTATCTCATACAAAAATATTCGTATTTAGGTTTTCTATTTTTATGCTTAAAACTGTTTAAACAATATTATTATAATTTTTTATTTGGTTTTTAATTAATAACAAATATTTAATCTATTGAAAAATGCGTTATTTAAATTCTTGGCGAATATTAGAAGTTGGCGGGCGTTTCATAATATTATAAGTTTTGATTTATTTTTTCATATCATAATACATAATAACTTGGGTAACTTAAACTGTTTAATATTTATAAAATGTCTCGACATTTGCGCTCACAGCCAAAATCCGACATTTGTGGCCTGATTTTTGCGGCTTTGACCAAGTAAAGGCTCATTTTGCGATTGAAAAGTTTATTGATTATAATAAATTGGTTAATTTTTGTTATTTTTTTAAATGAGCCCTTATTTGGTTGGGACCGCAAATGTCGGGCCGCAAATGTTGTATTTTGGCTGTGGCCGCAAATGTCTGGGCATCATATGGAGTGTTTTTGGTAACAAATCTTAACAGAAAATTACCAGGAAAAAATTTTCAAATAAATCTAAGCGAATAGGGTTTCAGTGGTGCCGATAGGCGCCACCGAAAAAAATTTTAAAATTTAGAATGATTTATTAACAATTTTTTGGCAAAAAGGTCACTTTGTGGGCATTATTTGGAAAATTTCAAAAAGGATTAAGTGTACGGCGGTGTCGACAGTCGCCGCTGGAAAAAATTTAGAAAATATTAAAGAAATTTGCTACATATTATAAAAATAGTAAATTTCTTATTTGCGAGCAACTGATGGATGAAAAAACTATTGAGAAACTGAAAATCGAGGCAAATATTCTTTGTTAAGTATTCACTATTATTTGTCTAAGTGCTTGTGCTCCTGCCTCTAACAATTACGCGAGATAAATTGATTCGTGATTCTAATTGATATTCAATGGATTTCTTTATAAAGAAATTCTTTTTCATGTAAAAATTTTTTATTTTTTTCAACCGATGAAATATATTAATTTCCCAACTGAATTATCGTAATTATTGAAGTAATTTTATTTTTTTGATATAATAATTTGTTGTAAATTCGTCTATATCAAGGTTCGTTTTTGTCATTTATTTCAAAGGACGTCCTTTATTTTTGAGTTTCAACTTTTGAAAATTTGAAGCAGCCCTTATAATTGTTTCTTGTCTTTCTATTATTTTTGATTCCGTTAGTGTGATTTATTTTATTTTAATGACCAGTTTACTGTATTTTAAAATAATAATAATATCATAATTTTTTATTCATTAAAAATGCATTTACTTTGCAGAAAAATAAATAAATGAAGTATTATGCTCAATAAAATATAATCATTTTTATTTCCTAAAAAAAGTAAGTTTTAAGTGGTGGTAAGTGCTTGTTTAATATAAAGCAATGGGAAGGAATATATTTTTCAAGTCTAATTACTGTGTTTCTTAAATGTTAAAATATATTTTTAATTCAATTTTTTACTTCCATTTAACTTTTTCATGCTATCGAATTATCATTGCCATGACAATAAGAAAAATGTCTCAAAAAGAGGCTTGTTAATTTTTTTTTTTTTAATATTTTTTTTTTTGCTATTTATGCTTATTTATGAATTTAATTTCTATTATTTTTTTAAAAGACTTAAATTATATTTATGTTTACGTTTAGTCGTGGCGCAGTCAGCTTTTTACTTTTTAAAAAATTTCTATTCCATTATTAAAAAAGTTCTTTTTTTTCTTTAAAATTAAGAAAAATGACTAGCAATTCATATTATGAATTTTTTGAAAATTTAATTTTAATTTAAATAAATATTTTTTTTCCTGACTTTCTTTATTCGATTTTTTAAACAATGGGTACTCTGCTTATTTTGTTTATTAGAAGATATAGAAGTTATATTTTAAGCTGATTATGATTTAACTTTCTTTATTTATTTTATTTTACGATAATATATGTTTTTATAAATTTCATTTACTTAATTTTCGTTCTATTTTTTAAGCGATATGCATGCCTAAATCATTAATTTTTATTAATAATACTTATACCTTTTTATTTCTTATCCTGGGTTTTCATTTTTTGAGAATATTTTATTCAAAATAATTTTGTGCTTATTATAATTCTACAATAAAAGAGAATTTTGGATATTTTCCTTTTTTACGTTTTAACAAACAGTTACAATTTTTACAATATTTGCAATAATAAGCAGCTGTTTTTTTATTAAATAATTTGTGACAGTGTTTTGGATATATTTTGACTAAATTCTTTTATAAATTTTAGTTTTCCTCGCGCAATATTCTTTGTCAGTCGAGTAGTCGTTTATAAATTTGCTTTTCAGTTGGATTATTATTTTTTTATTTAAAATCAACTGCGATGGCCATAATGCATAAACCAATTAAATTATTCTAATATTTTAAGAAGAAATAATTTATTCTTGACGTTGTTTTATGTAATCTAAGTATATTTTGAACTTATTTACATTTAAATCAGTAAATGTTTAACCGTAACTAAAATTTTTAAATTTTGTTATCTTAAAATTTATTTTGTTTCAATAATAATTTGTTTTGTTTTGTTTCTAATTTCTTTATTTTATTTTTTAACTTTTTAACTTCTTCATGCTCCGAGCAATAAGTTATCTTTGCATGATAGCCGACGATTTAACAAGTAATTCCTACCTTGGTTTGTCTTGGTTTAATTTTATAAATTTGTTGTCCTGCCTTCTTTCTTGATGACGCAAATTCGTGCTAATATAGTAGCAACTTTGTTTTTGTTTGCAAATGTTTATGTATAAATTGTAAGGCAATTTTTGATATTGGCAGATAACAAAATTGATATCCATGATTTTTAAATATTTTTATTGGTATTATTCAAGTGAAATATTATTCTTTGAATATAAAATTCTTTCAATTAATAAAAGTACTAACACCTTGGCCAAGGTAAATCCTTTTTTTGTGGACGAAACATTTTTAATAAATTTTGTTTATTATTTATCTTTTTTATTTCTCACCGATCATTTATTTATCAATAATTAAATGCTTTATCTGATCCTCCCAATTTTATCTAATAAAGTTATATTAACATCCATTCTTTTTTAACTTTCTTAAATTTGATCACCGTTTAATTATCGTATTAAAATTAAACTAAATGTTTTGGAGCATATTAAACCTATCGCAGTTTAATTTTATCTTTGGAAAGCCTTGTAAAAAAAATTTATTACATTTTTCATCGTTTTTTTTCTTTCTTTTTTTAATCTGGGATCCGGGTCGGGACCCGTGTCAAAACTGAAATTGGAGTCCAGAAAATCAACCTCAAGTCTGATCCAGTTCTAATTCTCAAATCCGGGTCCGGATGAGGATCCGGAATTTCTGAGAATTCTTGGCTCTATTGCTTAATGCTTAATGTCTTAACAATAAAACAATTATTTATTACTCTAATTATTTCAGTTCTTTCAAATGATTCTAAGTTCGCTTTATTTGGTTGACGAAGTAAAATGTTATGACTTTATGAAGTCTTTAACACGCTCACACGAAAATGGAATCAAGGTTGCGTCTAATATTTTAAATATATTTTTTGCTTATACATATTTGAAGAAAGGAGAGCGCATTTTTTTTAATTTAAACATTTTCATCAATATAAAAGTAATATTAAAATATTTTCTTTCTTTTTCTTTACTTTTGTATTGAAAAATATTTCAATTATCTATTCAAGTGAAATAATATTTTGTCTTTTTTAGGTGGAATTTAAATTAGAGTATATTTTATGTAAATTATTTGCTAATTTTTTAAATTGTTTTAAATGTATTTAGTTTTGTTTATAAATATTACCATTTTACAAAGGGTCGTTCCGGACAAAAATGATTGGGTTGCTATTTTAATAAATTTCTTTAATTTTCGGGATCGTCTCAGTCAATCTTTTTCGGTTTATTTTTTATTTTTTTTGTCTTTTCTACCGAAAAAAGCCGACCAAACTTCTTGTCCGTTACATAACAATATTTGAATTCATAACTTTTCTTTATTGTAAATCAATCAAAAGATATGTAAAATAATAATTAAAAACTTTGTTCATTAAAATTCTCTTTCAGTAATGGTTTTCATTAAGTTTTTTTATTTTATTTATTTTTTTTGTCATTAAATAAATTATCAATTCTCTTCAAAATAAAAGACTATTTCCAAGTTGAAAAAATTTTCAATTTAACTAATTTTATTTTGTATGCTCTTTTTTTGTTAAATTACTTTAAAAATTAAAACTAGCAAGTTTTATTTATTTGTTTTTTTCTAGTTGTATTAGATTAGTCATTTGTATTTTTATTTTTTTTAAATTAATTCTTCCTTATAATTAGGGTTCCAATTTATATGGAAATCCATTTTTTTCTGAACTCGGAACGTCCTGAAACGCACTAAAACATATTTTTAGCTTGGTTGGAAGCTTCTAGGATGGTTTTTTAAATCCATATTCCATATTTCGCAATTATTTCCATATTTGTCCATATTTTGGAATTTTGCCAAAAACACATAAAACAACAAATGAATTTTGAATATAATGATTAATTACGATTTCGCTTTTTAAATTAAATTTGAACAAACATATGAAAAAACATTGTGAGGAGAAAAGAAAAGAATAATTTAATCTAATTTTTTCGACAATTAAAAATCATTGAGAAAAAAGTAAAAATTGGAAAACTAATTTCCAAAAAGCGCTTGAGGATGGAATGCCAAGGATCGGTCGGGGAATGTCAAAATTGCCGGGAATCGGGGAATAAGAAAAAAATTTAAATCTTTTTCTTCATTAGTTCAAGATAATAAGAAAAAATATTCATTTAAAATTTTCAGAAATATTTTGTTATAAAGAGGTTTTTTAATAGGAAAGTATGCTTATTATGAAACAACAAAATCAACAAGATTTAATAAACAAAATACATTATGTGGAATAAAAAATTCAAAAGCATACCTAATCGAAAACAAGGAATGAGTTTTAAGGCATCGAGACAAACAAATTAAAAGATGTATGTTTTCAAAATAAAACCTTAGCCTGTACAAATAAAATTTATTTTTATAATTAATAGGATAGGTCACGATCGATTTTTAACCGGGAGTCCCGGTTTTTGGTTAAGATGTTTTCCAATTCCTGGTTTTCGGTTAACTAAAGCTGATTTGGCCGAATTCTCAAAAAAGTTTTGCGAATTTTTTTCAAATTTTTGGGTGTTTTACCCCAAACGCGAAACGAAATTTCGCCCAAACCCGTTGTCTATCGAAGAATTTTGAAAATTTAGATATTATTAAAAAAAAGAAAAGTATAAAAAGGCTAAACTGAAACTCGGGGGACCGGTTTCGGTTTGAAAAAAATAACATACCCCTAAAGATGACACTTTCGGCAGCATTGGACCTCCAAAATTAACGGTGCTAGTGCGTTTTATAAATTCCGCCATTTTACCGATTTTCAGACAATAAGTCGTTATAACTTTGCTTAAACGCAACCAAATTAAATAATCCTGGTACCATCGGATAGGTTTTCAATGGCTCTATCAGCCATCAAAATTTCAACAAATTTGATTAAGTAATTAAAAAAAATAGTGGCCAAAAAGTACAAAAAAATGACATAACTATTTAAAAATTTGTATGTAATTTTTTGAAATTTGTTTTACTAATAGACCTATTCAAAAGCTGTCGGCTGATACCAAGATTGTTCAATTTGGCTGGGTTTGAGCTATAACGACTTATTGTCTGAAAATCGGTAAAAATGGCGGAATTTATAAAACGCGCCAGCACGAAAATTAACATAGCCAAAAACTTATAAAATTAACCTTATTTAAAATAAATAATTATATAGAACATTTTTTTTCATTTTCCGTTCGAAGCATTTAGGTATGTATGTACATCACTCAAAAAAGGACTAAAGATTATATTAATATATCACAAAACTTTAATCTTTTATTGTTTAAATTGGAAATAAGTAAAAATTAATAAAATCAAACTTTTTATTAATTAACAAAATATAAATACAAAACATTAAGTTTATTTAGATTTGACTGATTTTATTCATTAATTAAAAAATAAATCATTTACCTAAAAAAAATAAATAATAATTAAGTTGATTGAAAGTTAAACAAATTAAAAAAATGCCGCAATAGAAAAAGTGCTAAATATATTCAAAATAAAAATAACCAATAAACATTCGAATAATTAATTCTTTAAACGTACAATTTAATAAAAGGTATTCCATAATGAAAAAGTTAGGAAAGAAAGAAAATAAAATTTTAATTATTTATTTAAATAAAAGAATAATATCGCATACAGAGAACAAGCGAAAAGTACAGAAAACAAGCAAAAATTGGAACAATATTATAAAGATGAATTATGCTTTATGATAATAAAAAAATATATAAAATGAAGTTTAATTAAATTGTACTGAATTATAACTTGAAAATAATATCATAAAATGATAGATTATAAATAAAATTGCATAGAGAAAAGTTATCTTTTATTCGATTTGTTGTTAATTATTTATAAATATTTTTTCTTGAAACACAATAATAATCATTTAAACAACCCAACAAAAGTAGGAAACGCTTCAATGGAATTGTATATAATAAATAAATAAATTATTGCACAGCGTTTTTAAAGTATACATAAAAAAGAAAATTCATTCAAAATTAAGAGATCTTTGAATGGAGTTGGTGGTGGAAATAAAAAGAATCTAAACGCAAAAACTTCATCTTTACTAGTATAAGCAATGATTAATAAAATAAAAATATATTTTTAACAATACTTAATAAAATATATAATGCTTTCTTCACAATAGAATATTTAATTTTTATTCAAATTTAACGATAAAAAATTAAAATTTCGTCTAAAAATTATTTTATAAATTTAGCCGGAAGAAGGAAGGCCACAATGATCAAACTAACTTAAAATCAAATAAATTATTAAAGAAATTGTTATCATTAGCATTTATATAATTAAAAATAAATTGTCGAAGGATTAATTTAATAGATTTTGTAATGAATTTAAAAATAAATAAATCTTTAAATAATAAAACAATAAATATCGAATAATTAATTCTCTAAATTGAAATTTAATAAAAAGTTTTCCAACAGATATAAAAAAGTTAGGATAGAAAAAGAAAAAAAATAAATTTTAAATATTCACTAATATTATATATATGTATTATTATTAAGAAGTTAAGGATTCGATGAATCATGAACTATGTAATTGAGCGAACTTGGAACAATAGAAGGGCATGTATTGATTTAATTTACTTAAAAAAAAATTTTAAAAAATAATAAAATATAAAAACAAATTTGAAGCATAAAGTTGGTCTGATATTCGTACCAATATTAGGGACCATGTCAATCAATCAATCAATCAATTTATACGCAAATGCGTGACGCCGACAATACAATAAAAAATAGCAAAAGAAATAAAAAATAATAGATCACTGGTTGAGATGTGGTGGTATCAAAAGAATATGATCAATATCAATGGTGTCAAGAAGTTTAGAAAACCTTTCAGAATTAAGCATTCTCGCCTCTTTAGGCAGACACCTATAGAGACGTGATGTTCGGACAAAAAATGAATTGTACCTAACATTGGTTGAACAGTATGCAGTTTTTATAATTTGGTCTTTTTTAAGTTCAGAGTATGACACAGAAAATGAATCATTATTCCGAATTTGGATTTTTCCCAATATAACATCATGGAAAAGTTTTAAATCAGTTTTCCTTCTGCGTTTTGCTAATGATTCCTGATTAAACAGGTTGAGCAATACATTATATTCAGGTATATCCTCCCTACTGTTTGATCGTCTGAAAACAATACGTAAAAAATTTTTTTGGATCTTTTCAAGAGTATTAATATCTTTTTTCATGTAAGGATTAAAAATAGGTGAACCGAATTCTAAAATCGACCGACAATAAACATTGAACAAATTAATTAGGGTTTTTGGGTTTTTGTTTTAATCGATTTAAGTAAAGCAAAAGCAGTTCCCAGTGCTTTTTTACTAATTATTTCAATATGCTTTTCCCATTTAAGGTCTTGCGTAAAATAAATGCCAAGGTCTCTGACTGGTTCATCTTTCTCATTTTTTGAGATAGGAATGTTTTGAATAAAGTAACATTTTTCAGGATTTTTCGGTCCAATATGTAAAACTAAGCATTTATTTGAAGCGATTTTAAGGCCATTTAATTCGCAGTAATTCTCAAATTTATTGATAAAAGATTGGAGTGGAGAGAAAGTATTTTTTGAAAATATAGAATAGGCCTTAAGATCATCAGCAAAAAGCTTAGTTTCAACATTTTCTGTTTTACAAAAATCATTTAGGTCTGAAATATAAATCAAAAACAACAGTGGCCCTAAGTTGGACCCCTGCGGAACACCACTTAAACAGGGAAATTCATCAGAAAAAGTGGATCCAACTTTAACAAAAAATGTACGATTTTTTAAATAATCTTCAAGCCATTTTAACAATGTTCCAGTAATACCAACATGTTTAAGTTTCGAAATTAATCTTGAATGTGGAACAGTATCGAAGGCTTTTGCTAAATCAAAATAGATAATATCAATTGTTTTTTTGTTTTCCAAAGCCAAACTAAGATCATCCATAACTTCTAAAAGTTGGGTTGTGACTGAATGTTTTTTTCTGAACCCATGCTGACATTTTGGAAGTATATTATTTAACTCAACAAAATTAGTGATTTTTGTGCTATGTTTTCTTCCAAAATTTTTGAAATTGAACATAAAGTGAAATAGGTCGAAAGTCAATCGGGTTTACTGGGTTTTGGATTTTCGGTATTGGACAAATAATTGATTTTTTCCAAATGCTTGGAACTTGTCCAGTCATCATTGAATAACAAAAAATATGAAAAAGAGGGTAAACCAAAGTGCTGTGACAATTTTTCAGAAAAATATTCGGAATACCATCAAAGGATGTGTTATTAACATTTTCCAGTCTATTGATAGCAAAAAATAATTCCTGGGGAGTTATTGTAAAAAAGTCAATATTCTTTTCAGGTAAGGTCGAACCAGAATCAGGCATAACATTCTGACTCGTAAAAACAGAATGAAATTGTTTCGCTAATAAATTTGACTTGGCTTTATCAGAAAAAAACGACTTCGTCAAGGTGATTTCTAAAGGGGGGAATTTTCGTGTTTTTGGATTTAATAAAAGAACTGATATAACGGAAACGCTGTTTGATATTTATGGAAGATAAAAATTTATTTTCACGGTTTATCTGGAATTTTTTAATTTCATAAGCTAGTTTTTTAGAGGTTTCAACAAATTTTTCTTTAATTTTATCTTTTTTAATATCCTTCCAAAGCAATCGACGATAAACCATATTTTTTGAATGTGCATGGGTAATTTATTATAATTTTGTGCTATTAATGGAACATTTGTTGCAATTAGATACTGTAAAAAGACTACTAATTTATTATTCATACGATTAATATCTGTACAGTCTGAAAAAAAGGTCACCCAGTCAGTGTTAGAGAGAATGGCATTTATTTGTAAATAATTTGCTTTTTGAAAATTGAACCTCTTAATTAATACAATTGGATAAACGTTTAATTTTAAATTGAACTGGGTTGTATTATGGTCACTCATCCCAAATGGAGGACCAACCGAAATATCGCTTAAAAGTCGTCGGTTATTTGTTAGAATCAAGTCCAAAAAGTTATTTTCCCTTGTTGGTGTTTCAATCATTTGATAAAAAGCTAAGCCTTGGACGAAGGCAAGAAAATCTTTTTCAAAAATTGTTCGACAAATTTTGGAAGGCAAAGGTCCTGTTTTGTCCCAGCGAATATTTGTAAAATTAAAGTCACCCAAAACAATACAATTTTCGGTTGAAACTGCAATACAATCGTAAATTTACGGACGACTACCAAAAATGAGAGCCAATGCATGGTATCAAGTTAAATGTTATTTAATAAATATTCATTTATACAAATATGTAAGAAAAAAAAACAAATTAATTCATGAAAACAAAGATGTAAAAATAGCGTTTTTTTAAATATTAATACCTCCAATAAGTACATTTTGTAGACAAATTAAGTTCAGTAAAACTTTACTTTGTTTTGCATGATTAAAGATTCATCTTAAAACTATTGTTATAAATGCTAATAAAAACATTTGAATCTAAGTTTGGCATTCATTAATATTTTCCTAAGCTGATGGCTTCCTCTTCTAACAAAGTGTGGGTCTCAAATATCATCACATTTTATTAATTGGAGGTGGTTTCTGAAAGTCGTGCTTTAATTAACTGAAATTTACATTACTCTAATTACTGTAGAACTAATGTTCGGCACCATAAAATTTACCGCGGTAAAAATCCGTAAAAATACACTGTTAAGAATAGGGTCAAATGACAAAAATCGGAAAAAAAAATTTTAATAAATTAATTATATCTTTTTATTTTTGTGTTTTAAATGTAATAAAAAAGGGTCTTATTCTAAGTGCAAAAACACAGTAAAAATAATTAGAATCCGAGGTAGAGTGCCCTAAAAACGCCCAAGTTTTTAATTGTAAAAACTTTGAGAAAATTTTTGGATTACTTTAAAATTTACACAACATCTTTCAAAAAAAGGTGGCGCGCCTATCGGCACCACCGGAAATTGAGTGCCTAAGATATCTCACCAGACATTCGCTTTGATAATTTGTAGGATTAATTCTTGGTTTTCTGATATTCCAATGCCCCAATTTTTTTCGGAAATCGAAATTTAGGTCAAAATACATCGGAAATCTATGAGAAAATCCTAAGGAATAGAGGCCCAGTTGTGCCGATAGGCGCCACCCTAGGAAAATTGCTTTAAAAAATTATCAAAAAGAAAAATTTTTTTTCTTAAGTCATAGAAAAAATAAAAACAGAAAGCTGGAATAAGAACAAATCTTAGAAATAAGAAAATGGCAACCCTGGTTGAACTCCAAATATTTAAATAAGATTTACAGAAAATATTTATTTTTAAACAAAATGATGAGGATAAATATTTTTTTCTGTTTCTGTCTTTCATCATCCGATGTTTCCAGATAATTTAGTCATAAATTAAAACAATTTAAAGAAAGAAGAAATACGGTCTACGGCACCAAGATAAAGCAATGTGAAATATTCGTATAAATGGAAATATATTGTAAAAAAACTATAAATTTATTGCTTTTATAAAAAAAAATAAAATTAAAAAAAGTAATGCATCTTATAAAATATAACATTTTTAAAACCTATATGAACATTTCAACCTGCAAAAATTCAAAAATATATTATAATTAAAAATATGTATATTAAAAACAGCTTGATATTGTTAAATAATTATTTTTGGAATGAAATTAAAAAAAAACCTGGAAAATGTGTTTTCCAGATACAGATTCACTTTGCTAACCATGTTGAACTTCAAAAAAAAAATTAAATTACTACCGTACGAGAGATATGATAATAAAATAATAATCAATAACATAGAAAAATAAAAATTTAAAACAAACCCAATTTAATCAAAACTTTAAGAGCGATAAAAGCCAATTATGGCTTAATAATTGTTTATTTGAAAAAAATTTATTCTAATAATTCAAAAATGTTTTCCGTTAATAGTGCCGGCACTAACATAAGTGAAATTTCTCCTAATTCTCATCGATTTCATTGCTAATTTGCAAATTTATCGCCAATCCCCACTATTAAAAATAAAGGAAAAATTTATTTGCAAGGATTATATTTAATAAATATAATGAAATATTTGAACAATAGTTAAAATTAAATTTTATAAAAAATGTATTTATTTATTAAACTGGACAACTCCACATTGTATATTGACACTTAGCTTTACTTCTCATGAAAATGTATGATAACTGAATTAGCCGATTATTAGCATAAAATCCAAAAAATAAAAAATCACAAAAATAAAAAATAGTATTAAAATTATCAATTGACAATTTTCACAAATTTACAAAGTCATGGGTGAATAGTATAATAAATAAATAGTGCCCATTTATAAAGTATTAATTTCGTAAATTCGTAACTTTGAAAAAGAAAATCGAAATATAATTTTCTAAAAATGAAATAACAAAAAATATTAAAACTTTTTCTCTTTTCTGTGTAATTAATTATTTTTGGCCGCACATGAAGGTGAATATACAAAAATTCATAAATGAAAACTAATTGCGTAAATTTTAAATTAAAAAAATACTAAGAAATATCTTTAATGTCATCCATAAGACAATCAAATGGGAAAAATTGATGTTAAAAGAATTACATAATTATGAAAATTAGTTCATACAACTATGAAATAATGAATTAATTTCTTAGAAAATAATACAAAGCTAAAGAAATAAAAAAAAAATTAAGGGGCCTGGGTTAAGGCAACAAAGACGAGCAACAAAAACCAAAATGTTATCCTTTGAATCAAAATTATTAATTATCAATGAAATCTTAAAAGCAAAAATAAATATAAAATGAATATTTAATATTGAGAAAAATAATAAAAACAGTAAAATAATGAAAAGTGAAAATTAAAATTATTTAATTGTATTTTCTTTGCCTTAATCATTGCTCAATTCTAACAGTATAAATATTATGGATTTACTCACTTTGAAAATAATATGCCCAAAAGCGATGTGAAAAAAAATAAAACAAAACAAATTTATAATGTCGAACAGAATAATAATTGAAATAAAAACGCAATGCCATAAGCCAAATACATTTGAATTTAGAATTAAAAAATAATAATCTTGTTCTGAATACACATTAATAAAAGCGAATTACACCTAGAAATTATTTTGAAATGCTAGATAAAAATAATTTATAAAAATAATAAGCAAATTTCAATGTATAAAAAAAAATAAGAATATTGTCAAATGAAATTAGAATAATTTTAAGAAAGTCCTGCAAATATAGCCAATGGGCAAAATAGTGGAAATCCAAGGACCGGAAAATAATCCGCGAAGTGCCAATGTTTTAATGGCAAACGGGAGTGTTCTATCCCGCCCGGTGTCAAAATTGGTCCCCTACTGCTCCTAAAAGCGATGCAGAAGGTGGTGCGAACACCTGGTTGTGAGCTATTATACACAGGTAAATATTTCAGATTTGAAAAAATAATAATTTCAATTATTTAGATACGGATTCTTTGATTTTTGTTCATCCAAAAGACGCATGTCCACT